>PVKA01006285.1:0-38491 GCA_004027165.1 Ctenomys sociabilis
AATTATTGAATTTTTGATATAATTCAGCTATAAAAAAACCTGTAAATATAATATCATGTATGCACCTTGTACAATACCAAAACGTTATGAAAACAGTTTGCAATGTATTAATTCATCGACTCTGTATGGTTAAGGTGTTTTGAAACTGTCTGATTGACATTTGTATTTTAATAAAATAAAAATAAATGGAAAAAAAATACAAAAAAAAAAAAAAAAGAAGCGTTATCTGTATTCTGTCAAGGGCAGGAGGAGAAAGGAATAGGTTAAAAGAAAAGGACTAAAAAATAACAGAAAGCAAGCAAAGGAAAATCAGCCTAGAAAGGTAACTTGAACTAAGTGTGACTCAGATGCTGAAGGATCAGTGCCAAGCCTTGAAGGAACACCACAATAATGTATAAACTTGGAAGCTTGCTCTGCCAGTCTTCTACAAACCTTGCTCACACTGTTGCCGTCAGCCAACTGACTCTCCAACAACTCCTCTTATACTTTCAAATCTCTCCTCATGACATCTCTTCTGACTGGAACAGCCTGTTATGGTTTAATGTCTTGATGTTCCCTGAAATCTCATGAGGCTTTAGGGGTGACAAACCAAGAGTGTGTGAGATACTAGACTAGTCCACTGATCATTTTAGCATAGTTTTGGCTGTGGATAATAGACTTACTGGAGAGGGAACACATCTCCTGGGTGTAGGTGACACCAACTAATAAGCTTATATCCTAGATGGAAAAGAAAAGAGAAAAAGAAAGAAGTTTCCCTGTCTCCTGCCTGCACTATTTCCTCTGCTATGCTGCTCTGCCTTGGTACCAGCCAACGATAGGCTGAAACCTCTAGAAACTCTGAGCTAAAATAACCTTTACTCTTTTTACTTGTGGGTACTTTGTCCCAGCACTGAGAAAGTAACTAAGACCCAGACATACTTCCCAATCCATCTGTCACATTCACTTATCCCTTTATCTTCCTGAGCTCTCACTTCCCTGAAGTATTACCTGACTCTTCAGTCATTTTCTCCTTTACCTCTCAGCCCTAGGATGTTTCCTCCTGTGTTCCTAAAGCACTGCTCTGCCCACAGAGCACTCTAGTAACAAGCCAGCTGCCTCAGCAAGTGGACCTGCCCTTTAAGCGTGAGATCCCCTCCTCCCCCACCGTTTTAAGTCTTCTTCATCAGTTAACTCACATATAACCTGCAGATAATGATTACTAAAATTTGAGAGAAAATGAAGAAAAGCAAAAGGAAATAATGTGATTTGCTCTTGCTAAAGGTGGTAAAAATCTCTAACTTTGTGCAAACAGAGAGAAGGACAAGAACAACATTTATTGAACCCTCTGCTGTGTGCACATAAATGTCTTTAAGTGTACTTTCACTTGAATACTCACCTGCCATGTGAGTGTATGGTAATAATGTACCTGTTTAGGAGGGAAGCAGATTTAAATTCTAAACAGTCAAGATCCTTGTCATTCTAACTCACTGATTGGGTTATATTTTATAGTTCAACACTCAAAATAGGTCAGGTGGTAGCTTCCCTGAGCTGATCTGCATGACAGTTTGCCATGGAGTTAAAGATAAGTGAATTCAAGGTTATAAAACTCACTTAAAATAACTATGTAGAAACTTCCATGTAGAATTTAAAGGTTTAAGAAAATGAACACTGAGGAAGTCAATCCAGATCATTTCCTCTATAGTACTAGGACCAAAATATATAATAGGTATTGTGAAACAGGAAGAAATTGTTCAAAAGAAGGGGAACTAGGGAGGCATGAGGGGGAAAGGAAGGAAGGAAAAAGGAGAAAAAACAATAAAAGGAGGATAAAATGGAAACAAAGCTTTGTAAATAACAAGGGGGGGAGAATGGCTGAAAGGAAGAGAGGGGATTAAAAAATGAAGAAAAATTCTCTGTAATGAATTTTGTCATTCTGTATATTTAAATTGTACCAATAAACTTAATTTTAAAAAGTCTCCAAGAGTGTTTGCAACTGCCAATGCTCAGGAATTCCCTCATATTCTCTGAAACATAATTCATTTGGACTTTCCTTCCAGTTCCTCTCAGTCCTTCAATAATTTTCACAAAGTCTGATCTGTGTAATTTCTAAAGATGTTTTTTCTGTACCTTAAGTTCCTTTATGGAAAAGTTACTATATAAATGTTCTTAATAAATGTTAGTTATAATAAATAATAACAAAACAAACTCACACTATAGTAAACTAGGAAAAAATTTCTGGTTGTTTTTTTTTTAAACTTCACTTTTCCATAAAATATTAAACCTCCTGCTTCTTTGCTTAGCATGCCTGCAAGTATACTTCACTAGGAGATAGGAGACTTGGTCTATAATCCTTGCTTGATCCCTCTCAGATGGAAATTTCTTCTGCCATGAGTGTAGACTTACTCATTTGAACATGGAAAGCACAAGCTGATCTCTTAATACTGTCTTATAATAATATTCTTCATTGTATAACAGAATGAAAGACTGCTACTACATAATCATTAGCAATTTCTTAATTTCCAAGTGCTCAGCATCGGGAAATTACTTATATAATCAGAAAAAATTATTAAAACTGAATAGTAAATAATCCTGAACATTCACAAGTTCTTTATAATAGAAACAAGTAGCAAACCAAAGTCAGAAGAGAACATATGTATTTTAAATATTTGTCTCTAAAACACACTTATCAAGCTTCCTGTAAATATCTTAATCTATTACTCTTCACATAGAATGGTACCATCTATATCTGTGCAATTTCCCTTTGAAATACTGTCTGGCTCCCGATACACTTTTGGGTAGTGTGGCCAGTTCTGAAGTCCCTCTACAGAGCCAGGACAAATGCTGTGTGTGCAGAGACCAGTGTGTCTGCAAGAACAAGACACAAATTGAAAATAATTGAGAAAAACAAGGTTCATTAGGAAACACTAGATAGTTAAACTAAATTGATAGAACATGGCAGAATGACAAAAAATTCCAGACTGTAATTCAGGTAAATTCACTAACCAAGCAGTTTGGGAAGAGATTAAAATAATGCAAATACATGTTTCACTGTATTTGATGAAGCCCAGTGGGGCATAGCCTCAGAACACCCAGGCTGCTGGAGATATTATGAACATAGCATATTTGATTATCAAATACCCTGTTGCCACTGCCAGCTGGGAACATAGGCAAGAAAATTTCTGGACAAACTGTTCAGTCCTTCTCCAGATATTAGACAATTAAGCTGGCATAGCAACATGATATATTTCTAAGGTTATACTGTAGCAACCTGCCAGTGCTCAGTTGAAAGTAATTAGCAAAATTCACACATTCTTTAATTTTGGCAATAAAAAATGCACAATATTTCAAGTTTAAACAATTAAACATTTGCTAAGCCTCTATCCATAGAAAAATGAAGCCCTGCTCATAATAAACTTATAATTAATAGAGGGAAAGTGTCTCTGTTACTCTTCTCTCCTTGCTACGACAAAATACCCAATACTCAAAATTAAGGAAGGAAAGGTTTATTTAGCTCACAGTAGAAGATTCAGACTACACTCAGTTGGCTTCAAGGCAGTGGCACATGGCACAGAGCAGCCATTCATGGCTCCACAAAGAGCAAAAGAGCAAAAGGAGTGGCAACAGCTCAGGCAGCTAGCTAGCCTCTGTCCCCTCCTTGCATGGTAATGCAAATTACCTGCCCCAGGGCCAGGGTGTTGCACTCATACCTGCAATCCCAGCATTGGATCAACAATCAATCCTAAACTCCTGATGTTGCCCCAAGACTGCAAGAGGCTTTGAGAGGATAACTAGACACAAACTATAACAGAAAGAATTTATAATAATAGTACTCTTAGAATCCTATTTAGCTGACACTTACTGATTGCTAATTTGTATAATGTATGTATGTATGTATGTATGTATGTATGTGTGTGTGTATATATATGTATATATATACATATATTTATATATATATATATATAAATATATATATATATATATTTTTTTTTTAATTTAGTGCAGAGTCTACAGGTTCTACAGGGTCTCAATACACAGATCTGACTTGTAGTGACCTTCCTGTTTTCAGCTTCCCAAGAAGCACACCACCACCAGCATGACAGGCTGGGGATCAAACCTCCGACCCCTGTGTCTACCTAAGTAGGCACTTTAATCCACTGAGCTCTCTGACCAGCCCTATAATGTACAATTATTCTTAAAAAATCATTCTATAAAAATTAAGAAAAGGAATTTGTTAAATCCAGCCAGAGAGGACGGATATAGCTTAATTCAAGGGACTAAGGTATAGCTCAGCTGTCTAAACTCCTGCCCGGCAAGTGCAAGGACCCTGGTTCGATCCCCAGTACTACATGCCATGTCAATCACCGAAACTGTGCATGGTAGCACAACGAAAAAAAGAAATTGAGAAAATAACTTAATTCATTGTGCAAATTAATTTCAAAATTAAATTGGCTTAATGAAGCTTACTCTGAAAAATATTTCCTCGATGGAAAATAATATTGTTATAACTCATAATAAAATATTTATATTTATGAAAATGGTAGTGCTTCTCAGGATAAACATAACAGGGGAGAGTATTTTTCTCAAAAACCCTTGGCAGTCACATCAGCTAAATACAATGACCAGGCTTTGTGAGGAGGCTGACTGGAACAAACAAACTATAAAATAACACTTCTGAGAAAACAGAGAAAAATTAAAAACATATGTAAGATCAGATTATATTAAGCGATTACTATTAATCTGTTAGGTGTAATAAGTAATTGTGGCTATATTATATGAATACTGAGATATCTGCAAAAAAAAATTATAGCACAACACACAAAAAGTGTTAGTGGAATGGATAAGATAATCAGAATGCTGCTAATTGTTTGAGGCAGTTATTGAGTCCAAGCAGGTTCATTATATACTCTTTTTTTTTTTTTTTAAATGTACTTTAGTACAGGGTCTCAATACACAGATCTGACTCACAGTGATCCTCCTGTTTTCAGCCTCCCATGCACTGGACAATAGGCGATGGCCACCATTCCCAGCCCCAATCACTGTCTCAGCAGGCCCTGGGGGCAAGGCCAGCATGGCACACTGGGGATTGAATACAAGCCCCTGCACCTGTGTAAGAAGGCATTGTAGTCCACTGAGCTGCTCGGCCAGCCCGCTCTTTTTTATAGAGTATTCAAATATTTTTCCAAAAAAGAAAAAAAAATTCTATTTCCATTCTTATTCATTTCTAAATATAAGAGTCAAGATCCTAACACCAATTATCTCAGATGAGACTATGCAAAGCAAATTATATACAACATCACTTCTCCCCTTCAGTGTTTCTGCTTTATACAATGGTGTGACCGACAGCAAACAGATGTCCTGTGCTTGGTTGGAAAACAGCACCTCTTTACAGACACATTCAGGGCAGTTCCTACTTTGTCTACAAGTCAATCTACAGTTAACTGTTTATCAAAAAAGAAAAATTTTAAATGTTCTTTGTATTGTATAGAAAGCACAGTCCATCATGGCCTATTATAATTACTCAAAGTTAGTTATTATATTCTTTGCTTCATTATTATTTTTACTAGTATAAGAATTTTTTAAACATAATTTTATTTTTTTAATAATTGTACTGAGAAAAATAGTAATGAGACAGTTTCAAAACTGATTAATAAGACAGTTTCAATAATTAATACATATTATTATTGTTGTCTTAGTGGTTGAAACTTTTTTTTTTTTGGTGGAACCGAGGATTGAATTCAGGCCCTTGCGCTTGCCATGGAAGCGCTTATTCTACTGAGCCATCTTCTTGGCCTCAGCTAGTATAAGAATTAACATGGTATATTTAAGACTATACGCTGAGCTTGGGCAAATATTTTGATTTCCTAAACCTTGTCTAGTTATTGGTAAATATGGAAAATAAAAGTTGTATCTCAAAGAATTGTTGAACTAAGCAAAGTCACATGAAAGAACACTGGAAATTGTACAATCTACTAATACCACTTTTTAAATCCTTGTTCATAGGAAATATATAATGCAATCATACATGAAATCAAATGCATATCACAATTTTCAAAGAAAATTAAATCAAAACAGTGAGAACATTTTAGAAAAGTTCACAGTACAATAATTCTTTGAGTAAGTCAAAGACAAGTTTGAAAGATGAAAAACCATTTGAACTCCAAAAGTTTCACATCCAAAGGTGAATGAAGAGGTGTCAGAGGAAGCACAGACCCTGACACATGGCTAGGGGAAGAGATGAGCCTAATACAGGCAGGAAATGTCGGGGACTAACCTCTGAAAGAACAGGGATTGCGCAAGTTTGGAGGAATAGAAAAGACATCCTCCATGAAAATTAGCCACAGCTGGCCTTTTATTTAATAAGGAAAAGATCATATTTCAATTTTTTTTTAATATTTCAAAAATTTGACCAAGTCCAAAGATACTGGAGATAAAGAGAACTTAGGCTACATAATGCTAGCAAAATGATACAGAAGACTGGCTTTATTTTATTTATCTATTTATTTATTTATTTTTGTATTTTAGGGAAGGGTCTACAGGGTGTTCAGGGTCTCACTATTAGATTGGACTCATAGTGATCTGTCTGTTTACAGCCTCCCAAGAGCTGGGATTACAGGCACGCACCACCACACCCAATTTCAACTGCTCTCTCAGCTGCCCCAAGGGCGGGACCAGCAGGGCAGGCCCAGGAAAAACTCGCTTCAAATTAAGAATAAAATTGGCAAACTCTAGCAGGTGATTGTAATAAACCAGACTCATGTAGAAGTGATGGTGATTTAACTGTGCATCATCAGCTTGTGATTATTTGTTTTCAAACTTTACCTTAATCAGAAACCTAGTGACATTAGTATATGTAGTTGATTAAATTTCCATTTGTAAAAACAAAACCAGGGGCCAGGGAAATGGCTTAGTGGAATAACCTTCCCTGACAAGTGCAAGGGCCTGAGTTCAAACCCCAGTTCCGAAAAAAAAAAAAAATGCATATTATTTTTTTGTACCAGAAATGGAACTGAGGACCTGATATATTCCAGATAGGTATTGTGCTCCTGAGCTATATCACTGGCCTCAATGATGCAGAATTTTAAGGTAATTTTATGAAAGGATTCCTAATCATTTTGTAATATCACACTGTAAATTTTTTTTCCCTTTAAGAAGCAAATGCAATTGTTTATAAAATGTAATTGTCTGTAAAACAACATAGCATTTTTCTTGCAAAATAAATTTTATTCTTAGAGATTTGTTTTAAAAAGTAATGATCTACCTATAAGCTGATTCTATAACACTGAATTGCAACAGTAAATATTCTATGTATTAAATGGAATACGGGGTCATAAATTTTTTAAAAGGCAAGTATAGTTCAATCCCTGGTACTACAAAAAATAAATAATAAATAAAAGGCAAGTATGAGAAGATAGGGAATGCAGGAAACATTCTTGGGCTAGAGCTGGAATAAAAAAAGCACTGTCTAGAAAATAAACAGCCATCTCCCTTGTTATTGAAAGTTATGCTGCAATAATACTAAATAAAACTAGAAAGAAATTCCTAATTGCATGTAGGTGGTTGTAATGTTATAATTACATTAGGCAGAAAATAATGCATGCAACAGCATATTACAATGATCCCATAGCATGTAGCATTGAACCCCAAGTGATCAAGCCTAAACCCCAAGTGATCAAGCCTAAACCCCAAGCTTATAACTTCAACCTATTTGTTGAAAGACAGCAATTCTGCTTCTTACTGGAAAGACTATATGCTGTACCATAAAATCCCACACAGAAAATAGGATAAACAAATCTATTTTATTTCATTAAAATAAAAATCAAACTTTTATATTGCTATGATAAGTGCTATTTACTGGACTGTTTTCGCTTCCAAAGAGGTGAAATCTTGTTACTATGACAGATTCTTAGAAAAGATATTATTATCTATAAGAAAAAGGTAAGATTTGGTTTAATAAAGGTGACAAACATTGTGACACTTCAAAATAATATCTATTTGCTTTAATTTCTCCATTTTTAAAAGTTGGTACTGGTAACAGAGCAATCTTGTGAAGCATCTCCAGTTACAATTTCAGCTTGAGAAGTTTGTTTCATGGACTTCAGCCAGGTTCTAGTTTGCAAACAGAAGGCTATGTAGATAAGAGCATTCATTACATTTTATCATACAATTATGCCAACTCACTCTGGGCTTTTCTGTCAATATTTAATCCTTCAAGCTTCACTTTGATTGACTTGTTTTTGAGTTCTCATCACTTACTGTTTCAGAAAGAGAGGAAAAAGCTTGATCCATTGCTACAAACAGCTCACTTGGTTTCAAAATAAATCATCTAAATAAAATAGACTGTTCTCCAGATGGCTGTCATTTTCCAACATAGGCATAGTACCCACCAGAACTGAAATAACAATCCTCAACTTGCTACCTATACCTTTACTTCTTTCTTTCTTAATTGTTACATTCTACAGGGTGGAAATACAGTGAAACTGAATTGCATAAACATTGAAGGTTTAAGAAAAAAATACTGATCAATGAAACACAGCATTTTCAAAGCTTTGAAAAAAGACCAGTTACTAAGACTGCAAAAGCACACAATTCTGGAAGAGGAACAAAGAGGACAACGAGAAGGAGGAACAGGAGGAAACAGCAGAAGCAGCAGAAGAAGAAGACCTCTTCTAGATTCACAGAGAACAAAATCTCCACACCAGTCCTTGGCAAAGCACAGCTGTGAGGTCTTCCGGTTGCACAATTGCCAAGCAACAGTAAAGATGGCTTTGTATGTCCTCACACCCTCAAGAATCAAACCATAGACCTGCTCAGTTCTAAACACAGATTTTTGCTGTTGAAACAAGGTTGAAAGAAACTGAAGTTGGTTAAGATTCTAACCAGCAATACTGGTCTAACTTCACTCCCTGACCCAGTAAATGGAACATAGGCACATGCAATGGAAGCACTTCACTTAATTAGATACTAGCCAGTACTTAATTATTATTAAATAATTAGGACAATTAATTCTACTGGTAAGGCTGCCAGTCTATGGTCCTATCAGTATGGAACCATATCCAGTTGCGTGGACCACTCAACTCTTTGGTGAATTTGTCTCCTTTACTCAGCAATTTCAAGCTTATACAACGTGAAATTCAATTATATTCAGAATTTCTAAGGATAAGCCAACTAACTCTACATTTCAAATTCATTATTACTGCTAAAGATTTTGGCTACTCACTAGGTATTCAAGATAGTCCTCTAAAATCTAGCAACTCATTCAGTAAAAATTTGTTCAATTTCTACTGTATCCAAGGCATCAAGGAGGATACAAAATTAAGACTCTTCTCAAGAGGCTTACTCACTCTAGTAGCAAGAGGTCAGGAAGATATATAAACCTGAAAGATCAGCAGCAATACATAAATGACTATTATGGCTCGTATGGAGATGTTCCCCCAGAACCTCATAAGCTCGTAGGTGCACCTTTTAGAGATGGCTAAGTCTGGGGCATGTGAATATGGATTAAAGGTATCTGATAACTAAATTATCTCACCGAGTCATTAGCACAATTCTGTTGTTTTTTCGTTTTGTTTTGTTTTGTTGCTGTTGCTGTTATTTTATTTTTAAAAGAGAGCAAAAATTAGAATTAAAACAGAAAAAAATTACAAGTGATACAGATTTTCACTTAACAAAGTAATATGAATTTCAAAGAATTTGTTGTAATACATAGTGTTGTCTTACAACCAGGTTTTCATATTATCAGATATATACATTCAAAATTGGAAGAAGAAAGAAAAAAGAGAAAGAAATGAAGGAAAAACCTGAAAAAGGAGATGAAACAAAGCATTAGCTGCTTCTTTCCATAGAGCAGCAGAAATGCACAGTACAGTGGTCCAAATCATCCTGTTCAAATACATAGATAAATTTCTTTACTCCACTCCCTCTCCTGTCCTCCACAACTCAGTAACACCTTTTGAATAAGTTCATTCCCTTTTACTAGTGTCTATTATATCCTTCAAATTTCATTTTTCTCCTTCAGGTTTTTACACTAAGGAGACAATACAATGTTTGCACATGCGGGTCTGATTTATTTCACTTAAAAATATGTTCTTTGGTTGCATCCATTTACTAACAAAAGACTAAAATTTATCCTGTTTTATAGCTAAACAATACTCCACTGCAGCACAGTTCTAGGTGTAGGAACAGAAAGCTCCATGCACAATGTGGGTGGGACCAATCAATAGCCTTACAGCCTAGATGGAACAGATGTGGAAAAGAAACTTGCTATTGTTTTTCCTGCCTTCTGCAAGCCCTGGGCTGTTTGTCCTCTCCCTGCCATTCACCCTCCCTCAGAGACAGCCAACTATGGAGTGAATCTCTATAAACTGAAGGTAGAAGTAAATATTTCCTCTTTTAACTTGTGGATGTTTGAGATTTTTGTCCCAGTGGCAAGAAAAGTAATGAAGATAATGACCCACTATACTAGTTCTAAGAATAGGACCAAACTTTCAGGCTGAAATGCACAGAGAGACCTTATTTAAGAAGCATATAGCTTATTGGTAGTATAACCTTAGAAAATATCTATCCCAATCATCATCTTACAGAAACAAGGAAAGGAGAGACAGGGAGGGGCCTAAAAGGAGGTATGCATTTTACTCAGTACTATGTACACAGTGAAAAAGGCTGGGCACAAGGTAGATCTTCAGATTTTTAACTTAATTTCCTTGATACCACATTACTATGCTGAAGCTGAAAACATTTGAATAGACAAGATGGAGAAAGAAGATAATATGGTGGCAAAGATCTGAAGCTAGAATATAAGACTGCTTAAAGGTTCATTTGAACTGGGGAGATAGCTCAGTTGAATAAGCACTTCTTTGGCCAGTGCAAAGGTGTGAGTTCAATCCCCGGTTTCATAAAAAAAAAAAAAAAGATTCATCTGAGAAACACACTGTTTAATTTGTCAGAGAATAAGAATTTGAGGGAAATAATAATAAGGCATTAGGCTGAAGGCAGAATGGAATCAGACAACAGGGGATATTAAATGAGAGGTGAGAACAGTTAGACATTCTCACTAAGTAACTTATTGGACACAAGTGGCAGAAATTACTTATGTAATCTAAAAGTTCCTTTCAACACTAGTACTACAGTGTGACACTACAGTGTGACACTGTAGTACCAATGTACATTAAAGGTTTTATAATGAAAACTCTTCTAAAATGAAAAAAGCCAGCTAAGCAAACTTACATTGACTACAATCATCCTTTATCAGTTCTTCTTTCTTCATAGAGTGGCAGAAGAAGGCTAATAGGTGGCAAGACCTCATGATCTGCTGACACAGACAGAGTCTGCAGCAGAATTGACACATGTTATTTTTTCATGCCTCCTGTCTCCCTCCTCCTGAAGGTCTCTGGCTTGCCAACTCCTGCACTACCCCTAAATAGATGTAACATGCATGGGTTTGCAGTCTTCAACAGAGGCTGGGGGAACCACTATGTGCATACAGAATTATAGGTGCTCTTTTCTAACCTTCACTGCCTAGTACTTTGCTCTACTGTTGTTTTCTTCTTTGGGGTCGGAAATGGAAGAGCTAGCAACAGATTTTCACACCAAAATTTGTACAGCTCTCCAGAATAATTTCAAAACACTTTCATGGTTTCTTGTTCATGTAGTATTAGGAAAAAATGCAAACCTCTGCTCAACTTCAGCCCTTATCCTGCACAGCTCTTCTTTATCATCCAGAGGTTACATTATGCTTCCCCACCTCTCAGGTCACTACTCTGCAGGCTTAGCTTCAACATTTAACCTAGATGACCCTCTTGAAATCCTGGTCCTACTATCAGTTTAATTTTAAGACACACCTTTGCTGAGAAAATCCCACTATGTCCCACTCAACAGGCCTTAGACATCGACACCAGTGGGATGTTTCAAAATCACCTGGGGTTTATGTCTTGACCTCGAAGGACCTTCCTTTTGCCAGCCTGCTTTTCCGAAAAGTTGCTGTTCAAGCCACACTCTGTATGTCCTTCCTTGCTCTATTCTTTTCAGCATTTGGTATGCTGCTGCCAAAATGCCAGCAGCCTTTGTGTCTAAGCCACCAAGTGATGGTAAAACTTCTGGAAAGGAAATGCTGAGTGCACTGCAACTTGATGGATAAATAATCTGTGAAATTCTCTGGGCTCTAAAATGCATAGAGTTATTGTTTTCTGGATGACCTCCTGTGTTTCAATACCAGGGACTAAATACTATTAATTGGTCTTCACCCTCCTCCCTGGGTAAACTGAAAATGATAGTTAAACAAAGAAGATGACATAGAATCTTTCAAATACAGAAAAAAAATCATGAATAATTCATTATTTTATATTTTTTTCTTGCTTAGAAAATATGAAACAGATTATGTTGAAGTATTTTCAAATTTTAAAGCAATATATAGATTTTTAAATTTCAAATTTTATAGCACTATATAGATTTTTAAAATTTAGTTATGTGAAATGTTCTACACTCAGGTCATGTTACATTAGTCCAGAGGAGTATAAACTAATTTTACTCCAAGGCTGGACATTAGAAAACTGAGCCTTTGTAAGATAAAAAGTTTGTCCAAAATCATAGAGTCATGTGTGCAAGAGTTAGTACTGGACCTTTGGCCATCTAACTTCTAATTTCCATTCAATTGGCCAATTATTATTTTTTTATCCGTGTATATATGTATATATGAATGTACTTACTTGGTACAGAGTTTCCCTACACAACTCAGACTCATAGTAATCCTCCTATCTCAGCCTCCCCAGAACTGAAATTACAGACTTGTACCACCATGCCTGGCTTTGGGGCTGGTACAGTGCACCCAGGGTTCTGGGGCTGGTATGGCATGCGGTGCTGGGGATCAAATCCTAGTCCCTATGCTTGCTAGGCAAGTGCTTAGACTGCTGAGCTATCTCCCCAGCCCTGTTATTTTTTTAAAATACTTTAAAATTGTAAATTTGAGGGACTAAGTATATAAAGAATATGTGTTGTTTTTCATAAGTATGAGAAAAACAAAGAAAAAGAAAAATAGAGGCCCAACTTTTTCAAAGCTTATGAAAAGAATATGCTGACCCTAAGAGTCAGAGGCAAGGGATATGTAAAATGATGGGCAACTCTCCATAGAAGAACCAGAATGTACCAAGCAGTAGAACAGACATAAGAGGATAAAGGAAGGTACAATAGATTCAATGTGCCACACAGTATGAGAGAGGAAGGGCTGAAGCTTGGCACTGGAGAGATGGAAAGACCTCAACTGTAGGACTGTGTATCATACAGAAGATGTAGATGATGTCTGTGGGCAGTGGTGAGAAAATTTTAGCAAAACACAGAGATGTGATAATATTTTAGTTGTACAAGTGTCAACCTGACTTCCAATTGGGGAACAGTTTAGAATAGACATAGGAAGGTGTAGCTACGCTAGGGAACATTGCTGTAATCCAGAGGATAAGTGATGGTGACCAGGGATACAGAAACAGACACAGGCAAGAAACACAGGTACTTGTGAAATACAATGGACAGGATACTGGCAAATTCAGTAGGGGCTGATTTAAGCCTTAAAGTAATTCTATGGTTTAAAAGGTAGCTGACTCTTGCCTTTTTTTTTTCATACCAGGAACTGAACTCAGGACCTAGCTTGTGCCAGGCAGGTACTATACCACTGAGCTGTATCTCAGCGCTGACCTTTTAATTAAACCAATATGCCTGCATTTGGTAATCTACAAAACTACTTTGAAGACGGTAACACAAAATATAACAACCACTGTTTATTTCCTATCATATTATTTTAAAATTCTGTATCTTTTTAAAATTTTTATTCTGTTAAAAAAAACTAAAATAGAATAAGTACTTGCCTGGCAAGCTCAAGGTCTTGAATTCAATCCCCAGTCCCACAAAAAACAAAAACTACACTAAAATAAGTAAAACAAAATAGGGAGCTGGGCATGGTGGTGCAGGCCTGTAATCCCAGCACTCAGGAGGCTGAGGCAGGAGGATTGTTGTGAGTTCGAGACCAGCCTAAGCTACAGAGTAAGCTTAAGGCCAGCCTGAACTGCATAGTGAGACCCTGTCTCAAAAAGACAAAAAAAAAGAAAAAGTAAAACAAAATAGGAAGAGAAAGATTCATTTAAACATTAGGGACTAATGTTTTCATTAGTCCCTAGATTCTATCCATAACTTACCTGGTTGCCGACCAACAACAAATGTTCTCCAAGGAGAAAATCTTTCAGCATGTCTTCCATTACTATCATGTGCTAGAGCAAAAAGAACCAGAAGTGAGCTACATTTTGCACAAGCAAGGTGAAATAAGAAAATTACTTAGTCCAGGATGATCGTGCACAACACTAATCACAATAATCTAGGAGGCTGAAGAGAGGGGCAGACCATGAATTTAAGCACAAGCATCAGTTATCTATACATACAGGGCTGATGATGCAGGTAACTGTGAAGGCACACACACACACACACACACATGCATACGTGTACATATGCACACTCAAGGCTAGATTTAGTGGTATGTCCCTGTAATCCCAGCAACTATGAATCCAACCTGGGAACTTAGGGACACCTGTCTACAAAATAAATAAATAAAAAGTGCTGGGGATATTGCTAGTGCAGAAAGCCCTGCAGTCAATCTCCAGAATCATGAAAAAAGAAACAACTAACTTTCCAGATATCTTCTTGGAATATACAATATCTATTCTGAAAGAATACTCAAGTGATTTGATTATTTTAAACAAACAAAATTAATGATATGAATGTAAGTAAACCATATATCCACAATTAGATCTTGGATACTGAAAACTTGAAATAGATTATCTAGGCAAGACCAAGCTACTAACCAATATTTCAAAGAGGTTTTATAACTTGATTCAAATATTTTTACTTAAAGTATCTGTAGCCCATAGTATAACATATTTAAACTGACATTTGCTAATATTAATATACAAAGGCTTCCAAAAGTAGCTGGACATTTCTTTGGGACATTTTACACTGAATTTTTCTTAATCATTACTGTCCAACCATGTATATCTTTAAAATTAAAAATACATTATTTACTTTCCTAGCTTTTTTGAGTTATGACACCATATAGTTAAAGAATGAGATAAAGGTTCACAATAAGCCACAGAGGAAATTACATTGCTCCTTTGTATCTTGAAAAACAGGACACCTACAAATATGTAACAAAGGTTCATTAGGTCTTGGGAAGAGCTGCAATTAATATCCCTTTTTTTTTTTTGTTTGTTTATTCTTTGGTACCAAATCAATAATACGAAGTCATTGGGCTCTCTGTTTTTTAAAAAGCAAATTAACCTTTCATATCTGCTACTCACTGCAGATATTCGTCTTCTGTGTCACTTGCTTTTTTTTTTTTTAATTTGGTTTTTGTGGATAGCCAGAAATGTTTCCTTTCACATTATAAAAATAATAGCATTGTGTTTTAGCTTCTTTTCTATTGACACTAAGGTGTTTTTCTTTGGGGGGGTCCATTATTCAAAACCAAACAGGTATCTCTTAATGTGTATCAGTTTTTATTTTTAAAATTAGACATACTATGGAGCTAGAGTTTTTTTGTTTTTTTTTTTTTTTTTTTTTTAAGGAAGTTCATGGGTTTTGTTGTAGTTTTCATTCAGGGTCTACAGGGCCTCACTACACAGATCGGACTCATAATGATCCTACTGTTTTCAGCCTCCCAAGCACTGGGATTACAGGTGTGCACACCACGCCCAGTCTCAATCGCTGTCTTAGCACACCCAGGGGCAAGGCTGGCATGACATGCTGGGGATCGAACCCCAGTTGCTGAGACTGCCTAAGCAGGTATTTTAATCTGCTGAGCTGTCTAGCCAGCTCTGAGAGGTAGGGTTTTAAAGAAGCTTGAACTAAAGTAAATACATTCACTTATTGCGCTCTGGAACATTTTGCAATAATAGACAGCATTATTAATAATTATGCTGAGACAACAAATGTGAACAGGGACTAGCTTAAAAGCAAACTGATATGCATGGAGTGACAATCCTGATGCCAACTTGACTAGATGAAGAAACTCCCAGTAGATCTGAAAGCACACTTCTGGGTATGGGTGGGTGTGCTGTGGAATGGTGAGCATGGGTATCATACCTGGCCCCTGGCCCCTTTACTCTCCAGCACTCTTCTGCTCTGCTTCCTGAATAAAATAACTACGCACCTCTGTTCTGCCACACCCTCCCACCAGGCTATCTCTACTTTCAGCTAAATTAAGCTTAAAGCCCCTCCTTTAAACTGTGAGAATGTTCATTCTGTGTCCTACTGTCCCAGCCATAGGAAACCTGACTAATACCCATTGCCATATAAAAGGGAATTCTAGAAAATATTTTTAAACTGGGTTTTAGTAGTAATAGGAGATCTTCCTTTTAAGTCAGATGAAAAATCAGTGCCAGTTCCTATATAACACTAAATTCCTCCTGAAAAAAAATAAAAGGTGGAGGGGCTCATCTGTTTGAAAACTGGATCAGAAAGCTGGAGTAAGTGTGCACCAGGCTTGTATCTAGATGTCCCCCAAGCCTTGTGCAGTCAGAGGTGAGGCTTATCAGAGGCGGCTGGATCTAGACTGTATGATGCTGGGATTAAGGCTGTATGATTATTCAGTCTATCCACTGATTATTTTCTCTACCCTAATCCTGGTAGTTTACAAAAATATAAAAGGTGCAGAAAGAAGGTTCTAAATTCTCCTGCTTGCTTGCTACCTTCTGTTGGCCATGAACTGTTTTTCCTCTGAAAGGTTTGGCTGATGCTGGAGTCAGCCAATATGGATTAAAACCTCTATAAACTCTGAGCTAAATTAGCCTTTTCCTCTTTACCTTGGATCGTGAGCATTTTGACTCAGCAATGAAAAAAAGTAAGACAAACTGCTTGCATAGCCAAGTAATACTGGAACATAATCCAAAATCTATATTTGTATTTTTATCTCTTTTACTATTGTCTTATCTGCCTATTTTATACCCTCACTACATCTAACTAGATTATTCAAATCAATCAATACTATCCAAGGCTAAGGTCAATGGCAACATAATTCTTCTCTTACACTTCTAGTCCACACTTCATGTCCACACTATAATTTCTCAAGTCCCCTCACCCTGTTTCTAACTCTCCTGATTCCTTCATATTTCTCTTCATAATCTTTGGGACTAGATGCTCATATATAACAGCTCCTTCTATACTGATTTTCTCTACTGTTGTTTCATTTTGTTTCAACTGCTTTCTTTTAGAGTCATAGTACAGGGCAGATCTGGATGTGCCTACTTGTTCTAAGCACCCACCTGAAGGCCAAATTGACTGAGGGCAACACTTGGTACTCATCCCTTGGAGCTCAAAGAGCTCCTTCTGACCTTGTGTTCCCCTAAGTCCTCTCAGCCATCCGTGGCTCGAGCTGCCAACTCTATACTGAACTTAAAACAGCAAGAATTCTTACTGATGACAGAACCACTTGGTTATTCCTCAGTCTCCTAAATTCACATCCAAAGCTTTACTCATTATTTCTTTGGTTTTATTTCTTCATCCTGTATCATTCTGCATCATTTTCTAATACCTGACCAAATTTCTGACTTTATCATGATCACCTGGCCCATTTTCCTTCCCTCTTTCGTGATCTAAGTTCGTGATCTTTAGTGTCTTAAGTTCTAAGACACTAAAACATCAAATGTTTCTATTATTTCATTTCTATCACCACGTGGAGCTTTGATTCAGAGTTTTATCATGTTATCTAGATTTTATAAGCTGATTTAGCTCTGTAACTTCAGACTCCTTGGCCAAATTGTTCTCTACTGAATTTCCACCATCGCTTCTTTATTCAAAACCTTGTCACTTCATTTTTCAGAATTCTTTAAGTGACTCTTAATACTCTGGGAACAAAGAATACTTTTCATGTTCATGATCAGCCTCATCTCCTGCAGCTGCTCAGCTCCCACCCTTTGCTCCATCCACCCCTGGGTACAATTTAGGGCAATTGTCTATTTACTCTTCAGTTTATTTTTTCACCAAAATACATAGAGAGAATCTTTGTCTTTCATCTAAAACAAAGTTCCATAGATTCTACCTTCCAAAAAGCTCTACAATGTGACCCTAAATGAGCTACTCTCTCTTACAACCAAGTCTCTGCAAATGCTGGTCTTTGCCTGTGAGACTGTTCCTGCTTCACCTGGTTGTTCAATTTCCTACAATTTTTCGGATCAGATAGCATCATCTCATGAATGTTACCATAGTAACCTGCACATACTTCCATCACACTTGTATATGTATAGCAACCTTGTGCTTTGTACTTGCTTGCCTGTATCCTTAGATTAAGAGCAATCTGAGCCTTGGAGATAAATATGCTTTGTTTGTACTTTAATCTATTTTCTTAGTATTTTATGACAAGTATTTGCAAATTTTGAACTGTAAAATTTTAATTCCTTTTCCTAGATCTATAGCTCCTTAGATATATTAAGAAGCTATTATCCCCCTTCCCTCAAACTTCCCTTCTTTATTAGTACAACTATAATATTCTGTAGAAATAATGAATGAAATAGTATGAACATTCAAAATCTTATTTATCCTTTTATTAACACCCTAAATTTAACATGAACATTTAAAATCTTATGTATCCTTTTATTAACACTCTCAGCAGTTACCATATTAACTTTACTATTTTTGCAAAACACAAAGTAAGGAAAATATAGGGCTTTTTTCCTACCGATATGGAAGAACAAATTTTAAAAGTTTCAGTGCAATGTGATAAGGGAACAACATGATATGGAACAACAAGGTGGTATAGACACACCCAAATCTGCAGAGGCACTGAGAATTGCTGCTTTACAGATTAGGTGCAACACAAAACAGGGACACATGCAATAAAGCAAACTTAATCAAGCCTTTGTGTCTAGAACTGATAGAGCTAATACCTTTTCATCGATGGTTAATTCCTGATGCTTTAAGAAAGGCGTGATTGGAGACAGCTTTAAAAAGTCCCTTGGGGCTTCTATGTAAAGTTGGAAGCAGCCCTGCTGTCTTCTGTCTATGTCACAAAAACCATAGCAACAGATGTTTTCAAGAGCACAGTGGTCTTCCTTCCTATTGAATTTCCTTTTTCTTATATGCCGTGAAGCCTTTTCAACCTTTGCTACTGTGGAGCTTTTAAATTGTCGCTTTCCTGATTCTCCTTTTTTTCTTTTGTTCCTTCCCATTACAGAGGCAGAACATAATAGCAACAATGTTGGAAATAGTATATAGTATATTTTCCTTTTAAATATGTTTTTGTCTTATATGGAAGACTTTTTCCTCCTCTATATCTTACAAGTAACATATTCTGTTCATTGGTCAACTGATTATGCAAGAGTGCTAATGTTCCTCAAGAAAAATACTGCCTACATTAGTTATTTGGCTATAAATGAATAAAAAAGTTGAGGCTATGCATATTTCTATACCATAAATAGTAATTATAGTTTTGACAAATTAAAATTTTTTAAAATGATTTTCATTATGAAAAAAATTTGCATAGATGCCTCCTATACTGTTAATATTAAAGATAAAAATTATTATACTAATTGAACAACTAATTGGAGAATGTCAGATGAAAAAAGAAATTTTACTTTTGTTAACTCCTAAATATACTAAAAAACTTATAACTCGCAAATGGTATTTACATGCAAATTAGTGACATAAAAACATAAATACACTTTTTAATGTAAAACAAATATATAGCCGGGCATATTGGTGCATGCCTGTAATTTCAGCACTCCAGAGATAAAGGCAGGAGGATCCTTGTAAGTTTGGGACCAGCCTGGGCTACAAAGTGAGCTCAAAGCCAGCCTGAATTGCATAGTAAGACCTTGCCTTAAAAAAATTTTTTAAAAAAAGACAAAATAGAAATATGTAACTACTTGACAGAATCTCTGAAAAAGAAAACTTTGCTATCATGAGTAATTTTCTCTGAAACTAAATATTTACAAGACAGCCTTAGGTGCAGAATTATCCCTATGTTGCATTAGGAAGTTGATAACTACTGGCTCATGTACTACTGGGGAATTCCTTACCACACTCGCTTACAAACACAAGGAAAGAAAATATTAGGGATTACAGGAAAACAAATGGATTTTTTTAAAAAAATGACACACAGGGAAACATCCTTTTTTAAACAACTAAGGTAATTTAACTAACAAAAAATGAGTAGTTCTATTTTGTCTTTAATAATGTATTCATTTTATTAACTGAAGTACAGTTACACAGTATGTATGTGTATATACATATATATCTTTATAAAATTTATCTAATCATAGCAACCACTCCTCCAATTCAAGTACCTTTGAAATTTTCTGTTTTATAATGCTTTAACGAAAGATGTTCAACATTTTATTTTGTTTCACCTGAATTGAATGAAGGCAATTACAAATACAATTATATCTCAGTATCACCTGGATCAGAGTTAACTACCACAGAAGCTATTTATCCCAGAACACAAAGCACTGCCCTTACCTGAATGTTGTCATAGAAGAGAACATCAGGCACCTTCATTTTCTCATGAGCATTATATATTGGTGCACTAACTGTGCCAATCCTCAGAGATCCAGATACTACTTCACCTGAACAAGTCACATGGAACAGAGGATTAATCACAGAAATGTCCTATGAATAAATAACATCTAAAGAAGCTTCATACACCCAAAATAAAATTCAAGATAGCTTCTCTAACACCTGTGAGCTATCAAGTCTTTAAGTTTAACTTTCAAAGAAATAAGCTGAACAATCGTAATAAAATATAATAGATGTACATACAGTTTAAATCATTCCAAAAATATAATAAATTTTATTTAAATCAGTATACAGAGTACATTCTTACAACCCAGAAGACAGTCAAACCATGTTTAGAGTCCATGCCATACACAGAACCCACAGTCAAAAGCTCTGAAATACTCTATTTCATAGGTTAGAACCCATCCATTGAAACTCCACAAGAGAATCCTCTAGAATTCTAGTCAAAAACACAGAGGAATAAACCCATTCCAGGCTTCTTTCTTTGTGGAACAGGGGATTGAACTCAAAACCTTGTGATTGCCAGGAAGGCACTTATTCTACTGAGCCATATCCCCAGCCCTAGGCTTACTGAATCATTATTTCAAAGATTGTCCAGAAGATATATCTTTTTAAATACTTAAAAGGAAATTTAGCCATGCAAAATTATTCTGTAATAACTCTAACTGTATTATTCCCTATTTGACTTAAAGAGGTTGACCCAAAGTAGATTGTGAGGTCTTCATAACCAGGAAATTAATCATAAATTTCTCAAAATCAGACTACGTGTTTCATTGTATACCCTATAGTAGACAGAAACATGTGAACACTGACATTTTCCAAGAATAATGCCATTAATAGTAGTATTTAATGTTTTAGTATTAATGATCACAATAATAAATGCTGTCATTTATTGAGGACATTTTATGTGCCAGATCCCAAACAAGATTTATAAAATATTTTCTTCATGTAACTTCAAATAACTCTTAACAATAACACAAGAATTATGAGGAAACTAAGAACATAAATTGAGTAATTTGGCTAAAATTACGCAGCTAGTATGAGTGGAGCTTAAAATAGAACTCAGAATGATATTCTTTCTCACAAGTTCAGAATATTCAGTCCTTTGACTCCAAATAATATCCATCCTGTGGAAATACCCTAGCAAGCAGATTACACAATTATAATGCCTTGAACATTTCACCTGTTTTTCCCGTTTCAACTAAGAAATTTGCTATCTGCTTTTTCTCCACAATGCTATTTTGCGCCAAGGCATTTGTGAAAGATAGGAGAGGAAGGTAGCATTTGCTTGTATAAAATGCTATGAAAAATTCTGAACTAAAAATAATTATACCATCACCTTGTTTAATCTCTGCTGAATGCTATACATTGACAGGGAACAAGAAATCTTAACAGTTACTTCTCCCTTCAATAGTTCCTTACTATTTTCTTAATATTCACAAGTTTTATAGAGAAGGAAAGCCATGAGCTGTTACACTATGAATTTACTATTTATTTACTATCATTGAGACTTTGAAGTAGATCTATTATAAAAACTATGAAGAAAAAAAGCAGGAATGTGGTATAAATCAATCTATGGATCTGTATGTTAAAAGACATAAATTCAGGTTCATACAGCCCCAACAGCACCTGTGATTTAGTTTATGAAATACAGCCATTCAGCAGAAATAGGTCTTTCGCACAATTTAATTCTTTCAACCAATGATTACTGAAAAGATCTTAAGCTGAAAAGGGAAATACACTCAAATAATGGTGATGGCTAAATATCTTCTGAGGAGAAAGTTGGCTAGCTGTCTTCTAAGAAATCTCATAGGATGGTATTAGTTGGATAAATTTGTCAAAGTTCTCAAGGCTCAAAACCTATTTTTCTCATCACAACTGTGGGCAAATATAACTTTCAGGAGAATATTTAAAATATTAATCTGATGAAAAACCAGAAATGCAAACTATTATATCATAATAGAAATTGCAACTTTCATGTTGTCTGTGAAACATGGCCAAAATCAACATATTACTTGGAGGGAGACTTACATGATGATGAGCCAATTCCTCATCACAAGATTGTTTGATGAACACAGACTTTTAACAAGGAGAGTGAAATAAACACATTTTCAACAGGACAGATGGCTTTAGAAATTAATGGAGCCAGTCCAGTAAAAAGTTTTATCATTTAGTTCTGTGCAGTTTTGAAGGTACCTACTAATACTGGCCTGTTACCAAGACTAAACAATCTATAGATTGAATGGATAAAGTCTGACTTAGTTACTTTTCTTATTGCTTAGACAAAATACCCAACACCCAAAGTTAAAGGAGGACAAGTTTATTTGGCTCATAGTTTATAGAAATTCAGTTCATAGTTGGCTGACTCCTAGGCAGATTGCATGGCAGAGCAGCAATACAGAGGAGAAACAGTCTATGGCAGATCAGGACATGGAGAAGACAGCAAGCAAGTGACAAAGGACAAGGGATAAGACCTTCCTTCGGTCCCTTACATCTTATCCAGGACACCCACCCTTTGGGCAGGTAGCGCCCAGGGTGGGTCAGCCTCAATCTTAGCATCAAATCCTTGATTCTAGCAGCACACACTTCATCCACCTATCATTGTATGAAGCTTTGGGGGCACAATGAGATACAAACCATGACATTCTACCCATGTCTTCCCCCAAAGATTCATGTACCTCTCTTTACACAAAAAGCATTTAGTCTATCTCTAAGAGTTTTCATAGTCCTCCAAGTCCCAAATCTCCTCTCAGATGTAATGCAAACTCTTAGCTACGAGCTTCTATACAAATAAAAGAGAAGTTAAACATGTCTGACATTCAGTTGTACAAGATAGACATTACCACTCCAAAGGTACAAATAGGGGGATACAAAGGACTGGGACCAAAGCAAGTCCAAATTCCAGAAGGGCAAATATTAAGTCCTATAGTTTCATGTCCAACAACAAAGGCAATCTATGGCAAGATGTGAACTTCAAAGGCCTTGGGTGGCTCCGCCTCTATTGCACTGCCAGTGGTTGCTGCTCCCAGGGTTTCTCTCTTAGGTCAGCTCTGCTCTCTCTCTGCAGTTTTCTTCATATGATCCTAGCTTCTCTAAACTTCTGGGGTTACCACAATATCTTGGGCTTCATACTCACAACTTCGCATACTACTAGCTTAGGGTCATACTTTCTGTTCTCTGGCTTTCTTCTAAAATCTGAGTGGAAGACTTACTAAGCACAACACTTGCTTTCTGCATATACCTAAAACCAGCATGAGGTAGATGATGCCAAGGGTCTATTCTCAGCTGGAGCAGTATCCAGGCTTCCTCCTGTCCTGGCTGTAAAGGTTTAGTGTTTATGAACCATTCCAAAGAACAACTTCCTTAGGCTTACCTCCCTTCTGGTACATAGTGCTCTGTGGCTCTCTTGCTAAAGCACAGTCTTTCACTTTCACATTTCGAGGCTGCAAAAGGTGGGATTTTGCTGGTTCTTGTGATGTCTTGTGGCCTCTGTTCTCTTATTAATTATTTAGTTTTTTCTTACTTGTCTTTTCAGCAACCAGTTTCTCCTCTGTTCCATCTTTACAGTAGGCTGCAACTAGAGCTTCCTTTCTGGCCACACTTCAAATGTTTTATTTTTTTTTAATTATTATTATCATTATTATTATCATTTGTATTTAGGACAAGGCCTGCAGGTTCTACAGGGTTTCACTGCATACAATGGACTCTTAGTGATCCTCCTGGTTTCAGCCTCCCACTTGCTGGGATCACAGGTATGCACCACCACACCCAGTCTCAATGGCCATCTCAGCATGCCCTGGGTGTGGGGCCGGCAGAGCAGGCCCAGGGATCAAACTCCCAGCCCCTGCATCTGCCTAAACAGGAGCTTTAATCCACTGAGCTATTTGGCCAGTGCTTTCAAAAGGTTTTAAAATCAATTTTCTAAGCTCTTTGCTCTTGATTCCTAACATAAATCTGGCTAACCCCCTTCCCTGGCATGGCTAACCCATGCCACCCCCTCAACATTAGGCTGCCTTCAAATTTCTTCTGCAAGATTAGTCTTCTATCTTTAGTCTCAATCTCAAGAAAAGTCAACACAAGTAAAATGCAGACAGACTTTCTATCAGGGGAAAACACACATATTCTGGTGTCCAACAGCCAATGCAGTCCTTCTAAAAAAAAAAAACCCACTTGACCTGGTCTTTATTGGTAGCATTCTATCAGCCTTATGGTCTTCTGCGTTCCGACAAGAATCTGCCATCAAATACAGAATAAGGCATTTAAGGGCTGCTTCTTCAACTATCCAAATATTTCCAAATATTTCCCAATCCTCCCTACAAACCAATTCCAAAGGCTCCTGAACCATATGTTGCAGAAACAATCTCACTTCTGCTACTGAACTCGTAATTACTTTTCCTGTTTCTGAAACAAAACACCCAATGCCCAAAGTTAAAGGAGAAAAGCTTTACTTTGGCTCACAGTTGTATACAGGTTTTAGTTCATAGTTGGCTGGCTCCAAGCTAGGATGACGTGGCAGAGGGTCATCAGAAAGGGGAAACAGTCCATGGCAAAGTAGGGAGGCAAAAAAGCAGCAAGCAAGTGACAAAGAACAGGGATAAGCAGAGACTCTCCTTCTGTCCCTATATGTTACCCACACAACTCACCCTCTGGGCAGGTGGCACTCACACCCAGGCTGGGCAGCCTTCATCCCTACATCCCACCATGAATTCAATCCCATTATCACATCCTTGATCCCAGCAGCATATATCCTAGATCCACCTCCAAAAAGGCCTACCTATGACTGTCTGATGCTTTGGGAGTACATGGATATAAAGCTATAACAGTCTTTCTTTGGATATGTTAAAAGATTCAATCAAGTAACATATGACTTTACAAGTCCCAAGAGTTATCCTGCCTTTTTCAATCAGCATATCAAATTTGTAACTTTATTCCAAAAAAGCATTCTAATTTCCTTAATACCAAATTCTTGGCTCAGTATAACCCCAAGTATTAAAAAATCTGAAAAGAAAGAAACAATAATCCCTTTTAGACAAGGTTCATATATTGACTGCTTTTTAAAAAATGGATGTACCTGGAGACCATATGCTAAGTGAAATAAAATAGAGATAGAGGCTAAAATGTAACATAAATTTTCCTCTTTCAGAATCTCAAAGTACAAATAACTTTTTGTATTTTTTAAAAAATATAAAATAGTAATTTTTTAAAAACGGCATTAAAAATGATAAAAAAGTTCACTACACAAAGTAACAGGAATTCAACAAGGTTGTTGTATTGCATGATGTCATCTTCTAGTTAGTTGTTTATGTTACGAGATATAAATGTGCAAAATTGGTTCTAAAAAATAAAACAACAAAAAGTTATAAAAGATTAAAAAGAAAGAAAAAAGGGCTGGGGAGATAGCTCAGTAGAATAAGTGCTTGCCTGGCAAACACAAGGTTCTGAGTTCAATTCCCAGTACCACCAAAAAAAAAAAAAAAGAAAGAAAGAAAGAAAAATAAGAATAAAAAGAAAAACAATTAAGCATTAACTGCTCCTTTCAAAATACCAGCAGAAATCAGCTGGTATCCAAATTATCCTGCATATATACATAAACACATGTTTTCCCTTTCTTTTGTCTTTTTCCCCACCCAAGTCCTTCCTTCTTACTGACCAATTTTTTTTCCTTATCATAGTATCTATTGTCCCTTTCAGATTTTATTCACTGTTTCAGGTTTTCACACTAGTGAGACAATATGATGTTTGCACATGTGGATCTGATTTATTTCACCTACCAATATAATCTCTAATTGCATCCATTTATCTACGAATGCCTCAAATTTATCTTTTTTTATACCTAAGTAATACTCTGATATGTAAAAATATCATATCTTTTCTATCTCTTCCTCAGTTGATGAGTATTTGGACTGTTTCCAAGATTTAACTCAATTGCTATAAACATGGGTTCACACATATCACTATATATGATTTCAGTTTTTTTGGAAAAAATACCTAGGAGGGGAATAGCTGGCTTGAATGGGACCTCTAATCCTAACTTTTTGAGGAATTTTCATACTGATTTCCATAATGGTTGTACCAGCATGCACTCCCACTAACAGTGGAAAAGGGTTACTTTTTCCCCACACCCTCTCTAGCATTTATTATTGGTTGACTTCTTGATGACATAAGGTAGTATCTCAGTGTTGTTTTAATTTGCATCTCTGAATGACCAGTGATGTTGAACACTTTTTCATATATTTATTTGCTATTTGTATCTCTTCATTTGTGAAGTTTATAATCATCTCAGATGCCCATTTTTGAGGGGGGTTTTTTGGTTTTTTTTTTTTTTGTTTTTTGGTGCAGGGTATCACTATGCAGCTCGGACTCGGACTCAGACTCTAGTGATCCTCCTGATTTCTGCCTCCTTAGTGCTGGGAATGCAGGCGTGTGCCACCACACCCAGACTCCATCCAGCTCAGCACACCTGGGCAAGTGCGACACACAGTGCCAGGGATCAAACCCTGGGCCCTGCGCTTACCTAAGCAATTGCTTAGTCTGCTGAGCTATAATGCTGGTCCTTCAGATGTCCATTTCTGGATTGGGTCTTTGAATTTTGGGGGCCTGAGTTTTTAAAGTTCTTTATATGTTCTGGATAGGAGTCCTTTGTCTGAGAGCCAGTAGGCTATAATTTTTTCCCAATTCATGGGTTTTCTCTTTACTCTGTTGATTTTTTTTTTTTTTTTTGATGTACAGAAACATTTCAAAAAAGATAAGATCCTAATTGTTGATTCTTTTAAATATTTCTCATGCAGTTTGATTTTTGTTTATAAACCCTCTACCTACCTATATTTACAAATAATTTTAAGAGCCACAAAAAATATAGACAATAAATGAGAGAGAGAGAGATCTTTTATAAATGAGAAAGATAACATATAGAGAAATGGAAGGATCAGGGAAAAACCAAATGAGAAGAGAAATAAAAATAATTATTTCATGTATCTGCTCTCTACAAAAAAATATAGATTTGTTTTTTGCCAGAACTGGGGACTGAACTCAGGCCCTTGCACGTGCCAGGGATGTAATCAACATTTACTGTAAACATACTAATATAAAAAATGGAAAATCTCATTTTCTTCTAATTGAATAACACAAAACCTTCAAAAAGAGAGCTGAGTCTCCCGCAAAATTAAAATTATACTTGTCGTTAGCCAGAAAACATAAAAGAGAACACAAGTGGAAATGGAGGAAGTAGGAAGTCACACAATTCTGATAGTTATTTTAGTCTGTATCAAACTAGAAAAGTTTCTCCAATATGTTCCATAGGAGAGTGGTGGCCCTTAAAATGTAAATGTGCAATGACAGAATTCTAGATTTTTCATGAGAGACATTTGGAAAAAAAATGTTTTTTGTCAAAATCAGGTAATTTGATTTATCATAATCCTCACAGCTTTTAATATAGTGTCTATTGTGACTTTTGAGATAGAGAAAACTATAGCTAGTATGTACTTTAGTAAAGCAAATATTCTAAGGTTTAAATGATAAGAGGCTCCCAGACTTTAAAAAAAAAACCCAACAACTTCATTTCTTCAAAACAAAATGATTAGAAATAAAAAAACATTTTTATTGAAATTAAAATAACAAGTATCAAATATTTGATATTTGCTATTTCATTTTTAAAACAACTAAATCAAACTTACATTTGAAATTCTCCAGTTCTGGTTCCAGATTCTCAGCAGTATTTACTTCTATTGCAGCATCTGCCAAATTTTTTTCTAATGCTGACTTAGCAAGGCTGGGGAGGAACCTGTCAGGGTCGGGTGGAGAGAAATAGATGAAATGATAAAGCTTTCTAATCCTTAAGTATTATTTCACACACATGACACACATGCCATACACATACCTCTTTACTAATTAAAAGGAATTAAGCAAGATCAGTCTAGATTTTGCAAAGTCTAAAGCATACAAAAATTTTAGCTTTGAGTCTATGGAAATTATGTTTATGGGATCTCCTTTGATAACTAATTAAAGCTCACTTACAATTACCATTAATATGTAATTATCACTGCATATAAATTAACAGTTATATGTAACATTTTGCAGAATAAGACTTAATTTACTTTCACAAATGGATTTAGTATACCTCAGAAATCTTGCTTATTACATAACTGGCTTATCAAATATTCTAAGATAAAACAACATTATACTCTGCTTTAAATTAGTAATCACAAATTTAAATCAGTGGAGATGGATTAATGAGGTTTTCTTTATCTGCTAACACAAATGATTGAATGAAAAGTTATCCATGCTTAATTCTCTCTCTTACAAAATACATCTCCACATCTACTCTATAAATATTTTGTCAAAACAACAACTGGTGAGTGACAGAGGCATTCTTCAACCACAAAAAGACTGTGAGCATCCAGGACTTAGAATATGAAACAGTTTCCCACATTCACAGATAAAGTTATAACTAGAATTAATTAATTAATTAATATGTATTTAGTACAGAGTCTACAGTGTCTCACTACACAAATCAGACTCCTAATGATCCTTCGTAGCCTCCCAAGCACTGGGCCACCACACCCAGTCTCAGTTGCTATCTCAGCACACCCCGAAGGCAGGGCTGGCACAGCATGCTGGGATGGAATCCCAGTGCCTGAGTCTGTGTAAACCACTGAGTTATCTGGCCGGCCCATAACTAGAATGTATAATCCCAAGTGAGCCCAGAAAACTGATCTATAGTCCATGATTATCTGCACTGTTGTTTTGATATATGTTCCAAGTAAACATACTAAGAACATATCATTTCTAACGTAGCTCTTACACAACTCCAAATCTCTGGTAATGGTTCCCACAGGCCTAAGTATGAACTAATAATGAAGAAGTTAGAGTGGACCAGAGGCAAATAGACATGTAAAGCACCATCACATAATATTCCCCTCTATGTATCTGACACTATTCTTTACTTGCCTCTTTTTTAGCCCTAGACTTTGATAATGGGAATTGTTGACCTTTCAACACAATTTTTAGATCACTGCATTGAGGTTCAAAACCTATCTCTCAGGCCAGGGAAATAGCTCAGCGGTATAAGTGCCTGCCTGGTGCAAGGCTCTGACTTTGATCCCAGGTACCAAAAAAGAACCAAAAAACCCATCTCTCAGATTCAATAGCTGTTTTGTGCCTTGTTTCTTGAGCCCTTATCCGGGCACCTTATCTAATCTTCTTCTCAGCACATTAGTAATATTAGGTTCCACAGCCATGTATTTATTACTTCCCATCAGAACACCTTCACTAGCACTGATTACTAACAACTTGAGACTGTTTGCTATTTGAAGATACCCCTGACATCTACAGAAGTCTGTCAACACATCTTCACAAAGGCCCTGAAGTACAACACCTCTGGATTGCTCTGCAAAGCCTGTGGAGGATGGCAAATATGGAAGAAGGATGTTAACAGCCAGAGTGGAAGAAAAAGACTGAGGGGCTCGGTGAGTGGGTAAAGTGGCAGTCTTACATAAATTTAAACTTATGATTTTATTTTTTTTTAATTCCTTTATTTATTACAGTGTCTCGCTACACATCACGGATTCTTTTTCACGGGGGTGGGGTGTGAGCTCAGCCGGCCCTGCGGGGAGGGGCTGGCATGGCATGTGGTGCTGGGGCTCCAACCGCGGTCCCTGGGAGGCACTCTAGACCGCTGAGCTATCTTGCCAGCCCTAAACTTATGATTTTAATTCTTAAATTTATAAATAGTATCAGACTATGTAAGATGATTTATGATTTATCTTATTTATTTTTTCTTTTGTATTTTAGGGAGGGGTCTACAGGGTGTTCAGGTGCTCACTACTAAATTGGACTCAAAGTGATCTTCCTGTTTAAAGCCTTCCAAGAGCTGGGATTACAGGTGCATGCCACCATGCCCAGTCTCAACTGCCCTCTCAGTGTGCCCCAAAGGCAGAGCTAGCATGGCGCAGCTAGCATGACAGGCCCAGGGATCGAACCTCCAGCCACTGTGCCTGTTTGCAGGTGCTTTAATCCACTGAGCTATTTGGCTGGCCCCGATTTGTCCTATTTGTAGAGGTAGTTCATTATATTTGTGGGCCATTAAAGGCCCTTGAATGTGATTATTAAGATTTGCTGGAATTACAGTCACCTGGATGAACAAAAAGCCTAAAGGTCTAGTTTTTTAAAAGGACACCCTTAAAAACTAAATCAGTTTTTAAAACCAAAAATAAAATCTCTGTATAGCCAGTCTCTCCCATAAGCAAAATCATTCTTTGAGCCAATAAAAAATTCACAAGAACATTAATTGTTCAACAGTACATATGATTACTTCTATCTGGCTTATGATTTCTAAAATTAGTTAACAATTTAGTGGAAATGTTACAAATACTCACTTTTTATCACAAGGATATTTTTAATAGAATACTTGCCCAATCTCATTTCCAATGATAGTTCATTGTTACTTCTAATTAAATCTTACAGGTCTGTCTAAAATTTTTCTGCTAAAGGATCATCACTCTAAAACTTTTTAGCAGTGACTAAAAGTTTGAAAAGTTTCAACTAAAAGTTGAAATGCAAATGACTGAATGGAGAAAAACTCATATTACGGAGACCTCTACTCAGTTCTCCCACAATAAATGTACTCTGGAATTCAAAATACTTGAAAACTTCCTAAAATTCTGATTTTTCTTCTCTGTGGCCCCTTACGTTTTAAAATATCTAGAAAAAAAAAAATGAAGCAGCAAGAGTTGATGGCCATGAAGATAAGGTACTTAAAGAATCAATACTTGAGACAAAGGTGCTCCAATGTTAATTCAATCTGCAAAAACAAATATTTACAAAATTAAAACTACAAGACAGTGAGCCAATATTTAATAAATATAAAATGCATTAAGTTTAGGATTATATTCTTTTCTTTTGTCTATTTAGCAGAATGCTCTTAATATAAATTACAGTACTTTTCATAGTATAATTTTCAACAAAATTTAATTCAATAAATTTGGAATGAGGTCACTTTAAAAAAAAACACTTTATGTACCAATAATTTTTTGGTTCCTTCCTGCCATTGTGTTATCTGAAGGAGAAGGTTCATTTAAAACAACACAGGCTTTTGACTGTAGCTTTGCTAAAGTCAACAGATGATGCTTAAAGAAGATAGCCATCTAAGTATTCATTGCTATTTCTAAGGCAATAAGCAAACAGTTTCATTTGGTTTAGGTAATAAAACTGGAATATTTAGCTAGTTGATGCAGTGAAATATTTATAAAAACAACAATTAAGCATTTTTAATCAGTGTAATATTTCAGTATTTCAGAAAATATTGAATATTTTATAAAATACTTTTATAAGTAGAAGTTTTTAAACTTTTTAAATCAGCCATAAAATTATAGCTGATTTTTGTTTTAAATTTCATTTCCATGATCAGTAATGAGGCTGTTCATCTTTTCAAATATTTATTGAATTATTCCTCCTTTGCATGAATGATCACTTTTTTTATTAATTCATAGTTCAAGAATATCAGTACTTTTTAATGATGAATTGTGTTCAACATCTTTTGCTAATTTATGGCTTCTAACTTAGGATGGTTTATACCCTGAAGGGACTTCTATGCCCTTCGGTCATATACTGGATTTACTTTATGTGTTAGAGTGTCTTTCATCATAGATTTGAATTTTACTTTTATGTATGAGATAAAGTGGAAAATGTTGATCTTTTAACTATTTGTTGACTGGTTGATTAATTTTCACACTATTTACAAGGCTTCTTCTAACATGTATTAGTTTCTCCCAGATATGTGGGATGTAGTTCATTCTGATATTCTATTTGTCTTTCTTTGCATCAATTACATAGGTATAAAAAATACAGTTTTATAATGGGTCTTGATCTTGATAATCTTTCAGGCATAATGACACAAGCTTATAATCCCAGCGCTAAGGAGGCTGAGGCAGGGAGATTATGTGCGTTCAAGCCAGCGTGGCCTACATAGTGAATTCAAGGCCAGCCTGAAGATCATTTTCTGATCTTCACTGAGATCATTTTCCAAGAAAAAACAAGAAATTTCACTGAATCTTGAGAGAGTTTGACTAAATTATATGTAAACATCAATTTGAGGGAAAGCAGTTTTTATAATAATGAATCTTCCATACAATGTAAGCATATCTTATTTTATTTATTATTTTACTTTATTAACTGTTAATAAAGATTTATACTTAATTCCTCAGAAGCACTACACATCATTTACTAGATTTATTCATAAGTACTGGAGTAAGGAATGCCATTAATCTAGATAAGTAACCTCGCTGAACTCTCTTTTGTTCTCAAGATTTATACCTACTTTTTATTTAAACAACTACATAATCCTATGCAAACATACCGACTACACATTCAGAAGATGATACTCTTGTTTTGCTTCTAATTGTAAAGGAAACGTGCCAAGTTTTTTGCCATAATAATATTTGCTGTAACTTGAGAAAATAAAAAATAAAGTATGTCAGACACAGAAGCTAAAATACTCCATGGTTTCTCTTATATGAGACACACAAAATACATATAAATATACAAATAAAGAAAAAAGAAGAGAGACAAATAAGAAGTAGGGAGGCTGGGTTTGGTGGCACATGCCTATAATCCTGTATTTGGGAGGCTGAGGCAGGAGGACAGTGGAGAATTTGAGGCCTGCCTAGGCTACATAATGGGAAATTAGTACATGTTAAAAGTAGCATTGTAAACAGTGTGAAAAAGAGTCAGCCTGTCAACAAATAGTTAAAAGATAAATCATAATGTTTATCTAGATATAATGAAATGTTGTTAAATATTTCCCCAAATTAAATTCAATTTCCCTGGCTCAAAAGAAATAAAAGTTCAAATACTTCCTCAAATTACATATTTGTTGTTTCAAAAATATTTTAATAATTTTTAATTTATACTACTAGTCTACTCTAAAAAAGAAGGGTTTGTGTTATAATCTGTTTATGTTTAATCTGAGTATTTTGAAGATAATAATGTATAGTATATTAACTATAGTTTTTCATTTATTTTGCTAGAAAGTTTTATTTTTTCATAAAAGAAAATACTTTTAAATCATTTGTATACAGACTTTATTTTTCTTAAGTATTAAAGTATAATAGCTGTTTGCACTGCCCTCAATATTATTAGTCGGCTAGAGATAACTAAAATGTGGGAGGATACATGGACATTAGGTGCAAACACTGTGCTACTGTCTGTAAGGGACTTTAGCATCCACAGACTTTGGTATCTAAGGGAATCATGGAGCCAAGCCTTGTGGACATCAGGGGCATAAGTGGTCCCATACACAAAATACTTTCTTTTTGTAAAGGTTTACTGATGGAGAAAGGTAGTGAAAATTAAAATAAAAGAAAATTACATAATAAGTGCTTTCTTCCTCCTACCTCAAGCAGAAAAATAAAATATTTAATTACAAAATCATCCCAAAATCATAAAAAATGTGTCCCCATATATTCCATCCAGGCTATCGATTGATGCCACCCATACCCACAGTGGGGCACCCATTATCCCCAGCCTTAATCTATACTCACACACCGTAATCCAGCCTACCTATGAGTACATCAGGCTTGGGGGGGGGGGGGGGGGTTGGTTATCTAGATATAATCTGTAACAGCACAATGTATATTTAATTGAGGTAAAAAAAATTTTAATAAAAGTGAACAGAAAAGAAAACATTACAACTTTCTAATAGGTTAAATATTTGTGTCTCCCCTAAAATTCATATGTTGAAATCCTAACCTCCACAGTAAAATTGTGCTAGCTTCTACTTTTAATTCATGCTTACTATTTATTTTTCCCCTTTCATTTGTACACATGTTGCATTGATAACATTTTCTCTATTTGCTATTTCCACTACATCTATTTCCATTCCTTTGTGGTTATATCAAATTGATATATTCATACTTGAGCTAATAAAGAACAAAGGATTTTGATGCATCTATTCTCTTTTTGGAATGTACAAGAACCCAAAAAAAGCTTTTATCTCTCATTCTCTTGTTTAAAGAGCTGGCCAAAGAGCTCAGCGGATTAAAGCACCTGCAAGCCGATGTAAGGGCCGAGGTTAGATTTCTGGGCCTGCTGTACCAGCCCTACCCCCAGAGTGCACTGAGACAGCAATTGAGACTGGGCATGGTGGTACATGCCTGTAATCCCAGCACTTGGGAGGCTGGAAGCAGTAGGATCATTACAAGTCCGATCTAGTAGTGATACCCTGAACACACTATAGACCCTTCCCTAAAATACAAAAAAAAAAAAAAATCTCTTAATACTATACCTTTACCATGTTGTTAAATATTTCCCCAAATTAAAATCATTGTTTATTTTTTACAATACATTCAAATTTAGCAATATATAATGCAATTTCCTTCTTCACCATTGTTACACTGAAAGCATGCCAGTCTTTCCTTCTGGATTTGGTGTCCATGTTGAAATAGATACTCTTACAGTCCTTCCAACAATGTAGTAAACTTGGTCTTTATCTAAATATGTATTTAGCTAGGCTGAGACCTCTGGACCTGAGGGCTATTTCTTTTTCTTTTTTTATATTAATTTTATTGAGAAACAAATATCAATGAGACAGTTTCAAAACAGGTTAGTAGGACAATTACAACAATTAACACGTTGCAACCTGTCTTTGTAGTAGTTATTCATAGTACAAGATGCAGACATGATATCTTGTCTAAACACTATTAACGCAAAACTTTCTTCTAAAAGAAAGTAACTGTATATCTATGCTATTTTGTATACACAGATACATATTTTTTCACTATAAAAAAGTAAATAAAAAGGGGGATGTAGTCTTACCACCATGTAATCTACTTGTTTTGCATCTGTAAAGAGTGCAGGGTGTTTGCCTGTAGTAGAGCTGAGGTAACTGAAGTTTGGCTCAGTAAGTTGGGAGTCCAGTTGTCCCACCAGAGCTGCCATGCCACATTCACAGTATGTAGCTATTACCATAACCAACTATTGCAAAAACAATGATTTTGTAATAATACCACTGATATATATTTTTTTAAAAAAGAAGGATGATTTTAAGCTTGATAACATTCATGATCACATCATAAGAAGCCCTATTATTGAGTAAATTATAGGGAATTTTTAGTTATATTTGTTATTAGTGTATAGGTATGAGATTTCTCACTGCTCAGGACAAAAATAAGTTTCTTAGAACTCATAAACTTTCAGTAAATTTCATTTGATTAGTATTAAAAGTATTTTATTGTGCATATTATGTATCACACACAACATGTCTTGAAACGTGTACATGGGGTTATGATCATGACAGCCCAATAAATTAATAGGTTCTTCACTCTCCATAATTATCCTTTCCGTGTGTTCAGTGAGATCACTTACACTCTACTCCCAGCAACTGTTTACTATCCAGTAGTAGTAACCCTCGTGCTACACGTGGTCACTAGACTTATTCAGTCTCCCTCACTGTGAATGTGTCTGATAAATTTCAAACTAAGCCATTTGGTAGATTTCCCCCCCTCTAATGAATATGTGCCAAACGCTAGGTATGCACAATTCAACAGTGGATGCAAAGGGAACCAATGAAGTGTACTTCATTTGACATAACTGAGAACCTGTCCATATATGTTTCTGGAACAACCAATTCTTCTAGTATCAAGAAGTCTATGTCTGTAGTTAGAGTTTCAAACCATGAGAAAGTATCTGGCAATTACAGTGGAAAATTGGGAGCAAGTGGTTTGCATTTGCACTGTGCATGAGAGTGCACTGAGGGGTATTTCCCCCCTAATATTTATAAGATATTATTTATTCAATCATTCTAGAATCCAATACTGCTTTGGAGCATCTTCCAAAGAACAGAGATTAATGCTACTATTCGATTCAGCTATACTATCAGCATGCTGCAAGGATACCTATTTAGGCATGTGTATTTATGTATAATTCACAATACCAAGATATAGAAGGAGCTTATGTACCTATCAGCAAATGAATGAATGAAGAAAATGTGGCAAAAATAAACATGGGTTTTATTTAACCATAAAGAACAATGAGATTTTGTTATTTCCAGGAAAAATTAATGAATCAGGATGGATCTGCTATATTTTGGACAGTTTTTATGAACAAAAATCATATGATATATGGTATTCAATGTATCTGGCTTCATTCACTTGGCATATTTTCAAAATTCATCCTTATTGTAATAAATGTAAGTGTTTCATCTCTTTTTATTATTGATTAATATTCCATTGTATGGATACATCCCATTTTATTTATGTATTCAGCATTCAATGGACATTTAGGTTATTTCTGTTATAGCATTTATCAGTAACATTGCTATAAACACTCGTGCACAGCCATCAGCCAATCGTATGATAAAAAGGAAAGACAAGATTCAAATCCATGCAATTGAGAATCAAAAGGTCGGCCAGGGAGATGGCTCAGTGAGTGGAATAAGCGCCTCCCTGGCAAGCGCAAGGGCTTGAGTTCAATCCCCAGTTCCACCAAAAAAAAAAAAAGAATCAAAAGGCTGAAATCACAATGGCCCCTGAAGAAATTTATAAAATCATCTACATCTTATATCTATATCTTATTTGTATTCTGATAAGATGGCTATGCAGAAGAAATGGACAGATTCCTAGATACATTTGAATTATCAAAGCTGAATTACAAAGATATAAAAATAGACCAATATCAATCAATAAACTTGAAGATGTAATTAAAAATCTCCCAATAAAGAAAAGCCTAAACCTTGGTGTATTCACTACTGAACTCCACAAGAAATCAAGAAAAGACCTAACACCACTGCTTCTCAAACTCTTGGATGAAACTGAAATGGAAATAATAACCTCAAATCCATTAATGGATGCAAGCATTACCCTGATACCAAAACCAGAAAAATATCAAACTAAGAAAGAAAAATACATGCTTATCTCCCTAATGACCATAAATGCAAAAATCCTCATTTAAGATACTGGAAAACAGAATGCAGTAAATCAAGAAAATTATACACCATAGCCAAGTAGGATTAATCGCAGGAATCAGGGGGGTTTGAACATATGTAAATTAATAAATACAATATGCCATATTAATAGAATCAAGGACAAAAAATATATATTAATAGATGCAAAAAAAGCTTTTGACAAAGTCCAACACTCATGATAAAAATAAAACTTCAGAAATTGGAACAGGTGGCTTTTATCTCAATCTGATAAAAGACATCTATGACTAACCAACAGCCATCATACTAACTGGACAAAACTCACATTAAAATGAGTAATAAGGTAAGGATATTTTGTGTCACCACTCTTATTCAATATAGTTCTTGAAACAGTAGCCAGAACAATTAGATAAAAGAAAAGGAATAATGTTAGGAAAAGAAGTTAAACTATACTTAAATATAAGACCTAAAAAACTTCACTAAGACCTCTAGATTTAAAAACCAAATTCAGTAGCACAGATATATATAAAGTCAACACTCAAAAATTAATATCCTTCCTGTACACAAATAACAAACTCACTGAGAAAAAAATTTTGGAAACAACACCTTTCACAATAACATACAAAAAAAAAAAAAAAAATACCTTGGAATCAATTTAACAAAGGAAGTGAAAGACTCTACATTGAAAACTACAGTAGTCTAGAACCAGCGAGATACTTCAGTGGATTAAGTGCCTGCTTAGCCAAGCACAGGGACCGAGGTCTGATTCCTAGCACAACATGCCGCTCAACCCCACCCCCAAGTGCACATTGAAACCAGGCATAATAGCACATGCCTGCAATCCTAGAGCTGAGGAGGCTGAAAACAGGAGGATCACTATGAGTCTGAGCTTTATAGTAAGACCCTGTACCAAATACATATATTTTTTTTTATTTTATTGAACTACAAATGTCAATCAGTTTCAAGACACCTTAACAATACAGATTCGATACATTAATATATTGCAAACTGTTTTCATAATGTTTTGGTATTGTAGAAGGTGCATACATGATAAAATCAATT
>PVKA01006285.1:38591-84690 GCA_004027165.1 Ctenomys sociabilis
GCCCCCAAATACATATAAGGGAAAAAAGAAAAAAGAAAACAAAAAAAAACACTGAGCAATCTTCCTAGGCCCCCAAATACATATAAGGGAAAAAAGAAAACAAAAAAAACACCAAAAAGAAAACTACAGTAGTTTGAAAAAAGGAGACTAAAGAAAATATCAAAAAATGGAGGGGCTAGGGATATAGCGCATCAGCATAAGTGCCTTCCTGACATGTGCAAGGTCCTGAGTTTGATCATGGATACCATTAAAATAAATTAAATAAATAAATTTAGATTGCTCTGTGATCCAAGCAAGTCAGCCTGCACAGTTTTCCTCTCATAGCTGAATAAATGGAATGATAGCCCTTGCTTTTGTGTGAGAAGAGACAATATAATGAAAATGGTTATACTTCCAAAATTTTTAAAACCAGAATAGACCTAGAATAGCAAAGGTAATTCTGGGCAACAAAGACAAGGCGGGGAGCATCACAATCCCATATTTGAAAATGTACTACCAAGCTGCTATGAAAAACAGCATGGTACTGGAAAAAAAAAAAAGAAAGAAAGAAAGAAAAGAAAAACAGAACTGAAACTCAGTGGAGCAGATCAGAAGAGGAAGAGACAACACCAGACCTGGTGAGCCGCCTCACCTTTGATAACAGTGCTAATCACATTCGCGGGAGCCTTGCATAAATACTGCTGGAAAGGCTGTCTTTCCACATGCTAAAAATTAAAAGTAGACACCTATCTTGCACCATGCAGCTAATAAAAATTGAAATGGATAAAAAGCTCTAAATATTAAAGCAGAAACATTAAATCTGGAAGATAAATAAGTTGTCTTGAAGACACCAGTGTAGGCAAAGACTTTATGAATAAAACTCCACAGAAAACACAAGAACTATTATAAAGAATCAACAAATGAGATCTCATCTTATTAAAAAGCATTTGTTCAGCAAGAGAAACCACCAACTCACTGACGAGACAACCCACAGGGCGGGAAAAAATGTTTGCCAGCTGCTCCTCAAAGGATTACTATCAAGAACAAAAAACTAAAAAAGAAAAAAGACCCTCCAAATTTAAAGGCACAATTCAAAACTGGGCATCTGAGATGAATATATATGTCTCAGATGAAAAAGAACAAACAGCAAATAAATATATGAAAAATTTTTCAACATCAGTGGTCATTTGAGAGATGCAAACTAACACAACACTGAGATTTTACCTCAGTCCAGAAAGAATGGCTGTCATCAAAAAACCAATCAATAACGACTTTTTAGAAGGGGAGTGAACAAGGAACCCTTCTACATGGTTGGGTAGGAATGCAGACAACTACAACCACTGTGGAAATTCCCCCCCAAAAAACAGGGCTAGAGGTCCCATTTAATCCAGCTATTCACCATCTGGTTATCTTCTTAAAAGAATTAAAAGCATCACACCACAGCGATATATATATATACCCATGTTTATACCAATACAATTTGTAATAGCCAAATCTTGGAAACAGGCCAAATCTCCATCAACCAAGAGATGAACACAGAAGATGTGGTTTATATACAGTGGGGTACTACACTGTCATAAAAAAGAATAAGCTTGAGCCATTTCTAGGTAAACAGACAGTCCTTGAGACCATACTGTTACAGGAAATAAATCTGGCACACATGTGTAAATACCACATTGTTTCTCTGAGGTGGAACACTGAAAGTGTAAATAAGGACCAAAATGTGTATCAGACATTACAAAATAGGAAGAAAATATTCAAAAGGGAAGGGGAAAGGGGGGGATAGAAAGTAAGATGGAAAAACTTTTACAATATTAAAAAACAAAACAAAACAAAAAAACAAACAAACTTCTATAAACGGGACATAAAGAGGGTTTCCTTACTTCCTTGAAGGCAGGATAGGGAAATAGGAAAAAAAAAGTTACTTTATATACAGGTACAAATACTCTAATTTGACTATGAACATAATATATTTGTAAAATGTACCATTAAAATCCGATTGGAGAAAAAATAAAAAATATGGAGTCACCTTAAAATTACTTTTCAATATCATCTTGAACATCTACCTAAAAAGATAAGAAAACATCTAACAAAAATGTGTTTTCCACTGGATCCAGTCCAGGCCTGGGGCATGAGTGAGACCTTCCTCTGTATGCTCAGGACTCCACCACCACTCCAGAACCAGCCAAACCCAGGCCCAGCAAGGGTGTCACAGAGTATCTGGGCTCCTCTGCACTCACTGGACCTCTCCGGATGCAGCCCAGCCAGCCCGTGAGTGAAACCTTCTGCCAAACTCGATGGACCCCCTCCAACCTTCCAGACCCAGCACAAGCACAGGCTATGAAAGTGTGTGGGAGGCTTTTTCCCCATCCCTGCACCCTATTGTCCCCTCTAGACCCATCACACGTCTGGCATAAAGGCCTAGAGTGAAACTCTGCCGCTGAAGTCCCTGCAGAGAAAGTATGGGACAGCTAATCCAAGAGCAGAACGTCTTGCCAGAGACACAACAGGTTCACTCCCAAGAGCTGCAGGAGGAAAGAGCTGGGCACAGCAGCCAGAACCAAGCCAGGAATAACTGTATGAATTCAAACCTTGTAGATCTGCACCCAAGTATCAGTAGGTGCTAAGGTTATAACTGCACCAAAGCTCTACCACAAAGGTCAGAGGACAGTGCTATACAGAATGACAAAGAGAAGGAGCAAAATGCAATCTCAGACCCAAGTCCATACAGGAAAAATGCACAGGACAATAGAACACGAGAATGGGTAATCACACAGCTGAAATATCTGAATAAAGGGGGTTGGAAGTAAAGAAACAACTGCAGAAAGCTATAGAGGAACTCAGATCAGAAATGACCTCTGAAACAAAAAAAGAAATCTCTGAATTCATAGCACCTGAAGCAACAAATCAAATGCAGAAACATACAGAGAAAACACTATCAGAAAAAAACTCTGTAGTAAAAGAATTAATAACTGCTTCTAAAGAAGACACAGATAAAAATAGAACACATTAGAAAAATGATGGATTAATTCAATGAGCGATACAGGAAAGAAACAGACTATATGAAGCAGAGTCAAAGAGATATACAGGAACTTAAAATCTCAATCATAAGCTTTCAAAACCATGGGAGTGAAAGTAAAGATACAGTTTGAGATCTTAAAGTCACAGTCACAGCTAGTGAAAAGGTAACAAAAGATCTCTTAAAAACATAGGAGGCACAAAAAAAAATTCTTTATCTGCAAGATGATGGAAATATGAACAATGTAAGATTAATAGGTATCAATGAGAAAGAACAAGTCAATACAACTGATATAAAAAGAATATGGGTAGAAGTACTAGCAGAAAACTTCCCAAATATGAGGAAACACTCTGACATTCAGATAACTGAAAAATACAGAAGGCCAAATAACTTCAACCCAATTAAAAACACATCCAGACATATAATAGACAAGATCCCAGAAATCCAGCCCAAGAAAAATATACTGAAAGCCATTAGAGAAAAGATATACGTCAGATTCAGAGGAAAACCCATCAGAATTATGGCAGACCTCTCTTCACAAACCATGAAGGCAAGAAAAGCACGGAGCAGAGTACTTCAAATCCTCTATGAAAACAAATTCCAGCCCAGACTACTATACCCTGCAAAACTCTCTTTCAAGTTTGATGGAGAAGTAAAACACTTCGATGACAAAGAACAACTAAAGAATTTCATGAGGACAAAGCCATCCCTACACAGGCTACTGAAAGATGTTCTAGAGAGGGACCAAAATGGCAAGAACTCCACAAATGAGAATGAAAAGAACACACCAAACAGGAAAAACAATAAAAGACAGGAAAAGAAAAAAAGGACTAATCAACAGCAGGTAAATAACATGTCAATAGTAAGTCAATACATCTCAATTATAACCATCAATGTAAATGGACTCAATTCATAAATTAAAAGAAACAGACTGGCAGAGTGGATTAGGAAGCACAATCCAACAATATGCTGTACACAAGAAACACACTTAATTCACAAAGACATTCATAGTCTAAAAGTCAAAGGGTAGAAAACAATACTACATGCTGTAGCACCTCAGAAAAATGGAGGTGTAGCAACCCTATTCACAGTCTGAACTTCAAACCAAGAATAAATCAAAAGACATAAAGAAGGCCACTACACATTGGTTAGGGGAAAAAATTCAACAGGAAGAGGTAACACTCATAAATATATATGCACCAAACACTGCAGCATCAACTATATAAGGCAAATGTTAATTGTCATGAAAAATCTAGTATCAAATATCACAATCTTAACAGGAGACCTTAATAACCCATTATCCCAAAAACATAGGTCAAGCAGACAAAAAATTAAAAAAGAAGTGGCAGAACTGAACCAAAACTTGGAACAAATGGTTTTAGTGGACATATACAGAGTGTTCTGCCCAACCACAGTTGAATATAGATTTTTTTTTTCAGCGGCACATCAGACATTTTCTAAAATAGACCACATACTAGTCTACAGGTCATGCTTAAGTATACAAAAGGAAACATAAATTATCCCTTGCTTATTATCTTACCAGAGTGCAGTGAAACTATAAATGAATAACAAAAGAAACCACAAAAATCCGATTAATACATGGTAAATAAACACCACCCTTCTCAGTAGCTAATGGGACACAGATGAAACTAAACAAGAAATTCAACAATATCTACAGTTCAAAGAAAATTCAACCACGACTCATCAGAATTTATGGGATGCAATGAAAGCAGTTCTTGGGAGGAAATTTACAGCTGTAAACTCACACAAAAAACACACTAATGCTACACCTCTAACATCTAGAAAAGGAAGAGCAAACCAAACCCAGAGCCCAAACACGGGAAGAAATCATAAAGATTAGAGCAGAAAGTAATTCAATTGAGATGAAAACAGTTCAAAGAATTAACGAATCAAAAAGCTGGTTCTTTGAAAGATTAAATAAAACTGATAAACCCCTAGCTAACCTCACCAAAAAGAGGAAAGAAAAAATTCAAATACAAACAATAAGGAATGAAAATAGCGTAACCACCACAGACCCAGTGGAAATTCAGAAGATTATCAATAGTTACATCGAGAATATTTATGTTCACAGAATAGAAGACACAAAATAAATGGACAGATTCTTACAAAGGTACAAATTATGAAAACCAATTCAAGAAGATATAACATCTCTCAATGCCACAATAACAGCCAATGAAATATGAAATGTAATAAAAAGCCTACCAACAAAAAAAGTCCAGGTCCTCATGGATTCACAGCTCAATTCTGCAAGAAATATATAGAGGATATAATCCCAATTCTCCTCCAACTTTTCAATAAAATTGAAAAGGAAGCAGTCCTCCCAAAATCATTCCTTGAGGCAAATATTATACTGATACAAAATGAGGGATAGAAGCAAATTAAAAACAGAACTAGAGGCCAATCTCCCTCATGAACATAGATACAAAAATCCTGAATGAAATAGTAACAAATAGAATATAGAAAATCATCAAGAAGATTATGACCAGGTAAGATTCATACCAGGAATACAAGGACGGTTCAATATACACAAATCTATACATGTAATACACTATATCAATGGAGTCAACTATAAAAATGACATGGTCATCTCAATTGATGCAAAAAAGCTATTGACAAAGTTCAACACTCATTCCTGTTTAAAGTCTTACAGAAAATTGGAATAGATGACCTCTATTCAATCTGATAACTGCCATTTATGACAACCCAATGGCTACCATAATTCTAAATGGGGAAAAACTGAAATCTTTTACTCTCAGATCTGGAATCAGACAAGGATATCCTCTATCACCCTTCCTATTCAATATAGTTCTGGACTCATTAGCTAAAGCCATTAGACAAGAGGGAGCAATTAAAGCAATAATAGGTAAAGAAGAAGAAAAATTATCATTATTTGCAGATGACATGATACTTTACTTGGAAGAACCAAAAACTCCACCAAGAAGCTACTAGAATTGATACACAAATTGAGTAGCATAGCAGGATACAAAGTCAATACCCAAAAGTAAATAGCATTCCTCTACATAGATCACAAACACACAAAGAGGGAAATTAAAGAAACAATACCTTTACAATAGCATCATGGAAAATGAATTATCTTGGAATTAATCTAACTAAAGTCAAAGATCCTTTCAAGGAAAATTACAGTACTTTGAAAAAAAGAGATTGTAGAGGATCTCAGAAAATGGAAAGATTATTCCCTGCTCCTGGATAGGAAGAACCAACATTGTGAAGATGACCATACTCGTTAAAATTGCTGCACTGATTTAACGCAATCCCTTCAAACTATAACCAACTTACCTCACCAACCTAGAGAAATCATTCCTAAAGTGTACTGGAATCAGAAAAGATGTAGAATAGAAAAGGCAATCCTAGCCGGGCGTGGTGGCGCATGCCTGTAATCCCAGCACTAGGGAGGCTGAGGCAGGAGGATTGTTGTGAGTTCGAGACCAGCCTGAGCTACAAAGTGAGCTTAAGGCCAGCCTGAACTGCACAGTGAGACCCTGTCTCAAAAAAGACAAAAAAAAAAAAAAAAAAAAGAAAAGGCAATCCTGGCCAACAATGGCAAGGCAGGAGGCATTATAAATTCTAACTTGAAATTATACTACAAGACTACTGTGACAAAAGCAGCATGGTACTGTCAACAAAATAGACCTGAGAATCAACAGAATAGATTAGAAGATGTACAAACATCTACGAACACATTCAGCAACCTTATCTTTGAAAAAGGGGCCAAACATGCTTACTGGAAGAAAGATAGCCTCTTTAACAAATGGTACTAGAAAAATTCTCTGTCTACATGCTGAAAACTAAACCTTGACCCAGATCTATCACCATCCACTAAGGTAAAGTCAAAATGGATTAAAGATCTAAACATTAAAACAGAAACACTCAATCTCCTGGAAGAGAAAGTACAAGGAACTCTTGAAGACATAGGGTTAGGCAAAGAGTTCATGAACAAAAATCAATTTGCATGGGTAATACTTGAAAGAATTAACAACTGGGACCAATTCTTATTGAGAAGTTTTTGCACATCAAAAGAAATTACCAACAAAGTGAAAAGACAACTCACAAATTTGGAAGAAATTTGACTAATAAGCAGTCAGACAAAAGTCAGCTCTCTAGAATTTATAAAGTCTAAAAAACATTAGGACCCCAAAATTGAAAAACCCAATCCAAAAATGGGCATCTGAGATGAACACACACTTCTCCAAAGACAAAATTAAAGAAGCAAATAAATATATGAAAAAATGCTCCACATCACTAGCAATCTGAAAAATGCAAATTAAAACAACACTGAGATATCATCTCACCCCAGAAAGAATGGCTATCATAAAGAAATCAACCAACAACAAATGTTGGAGAGGCTGTGGAGAAAAAGGAACCCTTTTCCAATGCTGGAGGAAATGTAGACTTGTGTAAACATTAAGGAAATCAGTGTGGAGAATCCTTAAAAAACTAGGACTGAAAATCCGATTCAAACCAGCTATCCCTTTACTGGAAATTTTCCCGGAGGAACTGAAAACATCATATCATAGTGATATATGTGTATCTATGTTTATAGCAGCAAAATCTGTGATAGTCAAATCTTGGAAACAACCAAGATGCCGGCTGAAAAATATGTGGTATTTTTATACAATGGAGTATTACTCAGCTACAAAGAATGATAAACTCGGAACCTTCATAATTATGTGGATGTCACTTGAAGATATAGTCATAAGTGAAATAAACCAGACCCACATGTATAAATATCATATAGTCTCCCTAGTATCAGAACTTAAAAGAAGAAATACAAATAGGTATAACACAATCAAAAGGAAAGCAAGAATGTGAGGATTATACAACTAAGAAAGGGCAAGAACAAAAGCTAGGAAACATGACAGGGGCAAAGTCATACATTCATATGCACAAGATGGTTAAGGCAATGATCCTGAGAAGCTTCAGAAGGTTTTCAAAACTAGCAGTTAATTGGTAGGATTCTCACCCTGACTAACTATATATACTGATACCTGTGAACTAAGCAACTGCACTGAAGATAGCAATGTGTAATAATAGGGTCATGCTTGGAATTCCTGTCATTCTGGTCTTCTAAATGCGTCCTGCTTGTCATGTCAAACCAATTACTGCCACACTGTCTCTAAAGTAAATGTTTGTTAAAAAAAAAAGGTAATAAATGAAAACGAGAGAGAAAAAAAATGTTACAGGACTATCCTGCTACAATGTTGTATATGGTTTGATTTCTAAACTTCTGTGTAAAAATATGTAATTGTTTATTCCTATTTTTTAAATATATTTCTATTTTTCAATTTTTTTCTTCATATTTTGTAGGGATTTAAAGTTTAGCATATCAATAGCTGATGGAAAACACCTGTTCTATGTTATGCCTAAGATGTTTGATATTCAGACAAATAGTGAGTTTGAGCTCAACTGCCTATGTTGTAGAGTAATGACAATAAACTTCTCTTCTGGAAGGTTAACAACCAAAGTTTACAGACCAAAAATTTAAGAAAAACGTGGGCTGCAAGGAGAGCAAACAGGGGCTGGGGAGATGGCCCAGTGGAATAAGCACTTCCCTGGCAAATGCAAGGGCCTGAGTTCAATCCCCAGTTCCAAAAAAAAAGGACAGTGAACATTTTTGGCCCTATCCTGTCAAGGTCAGTGAAGACTCAGAACATAGGAGAACCTGTACTGTAACATGGAACTCAGTTGTGTCCCAAATTTACTGATCAAGGAGATTATGGGGTCACAGAGGAAAGTGACCGATGATTTACAGTGTGCCTAAAGAGAGTCACGTGGATAGAAAGCATTCCCTCAGGCTTTCATAGAGAGCAAGTTGGTCAAGCATGGCCCTGACTCAGCCACATGGCTGACACTGACAAAGGATCTACAAACTGGGTACAGTTTATATCAAATCCCCGAGGGGATTTGACTGACCTTATCAGATACAAAAGCTATATTTTTTGTTATATAGGTCTTGCTTTATCTTGGTCTTAACCATTCAGGAGAAAGTATAAAAAGTAAAGCCATATTAATATGCTGAGCTGTAAAAAGCTCAAGTCAACAACTCTGACATTGCCAGTCCTACGGATAACCCATGACTATTATGGACTACTGGACTATATTGGATTATTTTGCTGAATTTATGCACCTATAATATTTAAATGACAATAGAATACATTTCTCTGACAAAATTAAACAAAAGGGATACAAATGAAAGACCATTTTGTATCTGTGTATTCAAAATATTTAGGATAGATATAGAGCTACATTCTCTTAATTCAATGAACGAATAATTTGCTCTATTAGTGTTTGTAAACAGGATATCATGTCTGCATCTTGTACAATGAATAATCACCAAGACAACAATATGCAATGCATTAATTATTGAAGCTGTTCTACTAATAGGTTTTGAAACTGTCTCTTTGCTATTTGTTTTTCAATAAAATTATTTTAAAAACCATTCTTTTTTATCTTTATTAAAGCTCTTCTCTCAATGAAAAGAAAGATTTATTCTAATAGGGTTTGTACAGGATATCCTGTCTATATCTTATAATATGGATAACCACTATGAAGGTAACAATGTACAAGGTATTAACTATTGAAACCACCCTATTAATCAACTTTGAAACTGTCTTACTGCTACTTGTTTCTCAATAAAATAAAATAATTAAAGCTCTTCTCACTTCTGTGTAGACTGTGGGACTGGATAGCAAGAAGTTGGCCAGCTTTAAACTTTCTCAGATGCTTTAGGTTTCTTTGGAATTGTTCTCCAAATTTTGATTACTTTTGTTTACTTCTTAGATCAATTCTCATTTTTAAATTTATTTGTTTTTAGATAAATGAAATTGAAAATTGATTCACTTGTCAGAACATAACTTTTAAATTATAGAATACTTTATGTGATTATTTCATTGTAATATATCCGAAGTATTATTTTCCATAAAGCTTCACGCTGTTCCCATCACTTAGCACCATCAATTTACTTACGGTCTCATATGCATAAACGAAACCTTTCCAAGACGAAACACTGCATAAGTAATAAAGGCTTTTCCTTTCTCTCTGTAATTTCTTCAATTTGTAACTCTAAAAATGAAGCAACTGAAGCCTTTTCTTTTTTAAATTTTCAGTTGTAAGTCTGACATTCTTCTATCTAACATAAGAATCAGGAAATCAATTTCATTGTTTTTCATAACTACTAGCTATTCAAAGTATTATTCTAAAGATACTGGAGAGGATTCTCAGGTCAGCAGAAGCTGCCACAGGGAAAACAAATTCAAGTCATACTACAGCAGTCTAATTTAAGTACAATTGTCTACTCCTCTGAAGAGTTACAGAATTCAGTTACAGATTGTGCTAAAAGAAAAATACAGTGTTTTAATTTATCTCATCAAGGAATAAAGGGACAATCAGTATACCTCTCATACTAAAGGATCCCAAGAAAAGAATTTAAAATATGAAAATACTTGATTACATGAAGAAAGTTTAAAAGGAAATTCTGGGCTCACTGAGGACTGTTCTCTCTTTTTTTTTTTAGTATTTGGTACAGGGTCTGCAGGGTCTACAGGGTCTCAACTATGTAAACTGGACTTGTGGTGATCCTCCTGTTTTCAGCCTTCCAAGTGCTGGCATTACAGGTATATGCCACCACGCCCAGTCTCAATTGCCATCTCAGTGCGTTCAGGGAGCAGGGCCAGCATGGCACACCAGAATTGAACCAGACTACTGCATACTGCCTAAGCAGGCACTTTAGTCTACTGCGCTATCTAGCTGGCCTGGGGATTGTTCTTTAAAAGTTTCATACAAATGTGAGTATGAAATAAAATTCTGTAAGCCACTGCTCACTTTCCAAATGATGGTGCAATTATTAGTGTATGAGGAAAAGATGCTAGTTTTGTTAAATTTAAACAAGTGGATAGTACTCTCAAGCATGGAAACTTTAGCTCTGAAAAACACAGGAAATTTGAGTTCCAAACCTCCTGTGTAACATGAGCAAATTACTAAAATAGCTTTTTTTTTTTAATCCATAAAGTACTTCTTAAATTTTTTAATTTTTTTTTTTAATGGAACTAGGGATTGGACTCAGGCCCTTGCACTTGCCAGGGAAGCACTTAAATTTTTTATGATGGCTTCATTTTATTTTGTTTTTTTACTGCTGAGGATTGAACCCAGAACCTCCCACATGCTAAGTCTGCACTATACCACTGAGTTACACCTCCGGCCTTAACATTAGTTTTTTTCACACAAATAAGATAATATATTATAGTAGGCGAGTTCTAATAACAGAGCAAGGCTGAAATAGCTATATATTCAGACAAAATTTCTGAAGACCGATGAATACCAATTAACCTTATGTTACTGTTTTATCAAAGACCCAGAAAGTGGAAGCAAAGAAGAAAGGAAATTCTCTTCACCTGGAAAGACATGCCTTACTAACAGCACTGTGGAGATTTTCATTAGGATACTGTGATAGCCGACGAGAAATCCGTAACAGTTGTCGGGTAGAAAGTGATGCTGCCAAAGACTGCGCCTATCAAAGGACAAAAAGAATCTATTAAGACTCTTATTTCAACTTTCTATATTCTGCTACCATAGCAGAATTCATTATTCCTCAAGGACATGGCCAAGCTTAAAATAAATATGTACTGCTAATGAAGTATAAATAAAAATAAAACATTTTATAGTCAAATTATCCTTGAAGATAATTTTCTAAAAAAACACGTCAATTAAACTCAACTGAAGTATTTTAATTGTACTATGTGCCATATATACATGTTGAGACAGGCGATGTTGGGATAGGGATGGATGTTACATGACACATGTCATATATGTCTTAACAAATAATTCTTATAAATGACTGACTGTTCTCTTTTCTCCCCCTGCATCTATAAAGCCAAGTTGTTAAGACATTCTCAACAAGAGTTATAAGCAAATCTGTGTTTTCTGAAATAGAGAAAGGAGTTGAGGACAATATAAGCCGTTAATTGAGGCATCAACCAGTTTGTTACTTGAGTGGCAGCTTGTGTTTGGAATACTTTCCCTGCACTGTCAGAAAAATTTCATTTTGTATATTATACATCCCCAAATTCCACTAAAAGACATGCTAATGTAGCACTCATAACATGGTATGTTCTCAAGAAACATTTGCTGACTTGCAATTGAAATTCTGTCAGGCAGGATAATGTAATAGTAATGTTTATAGGCTTTAAAGTTGAAAAAGTCTGGTTTTTATTTAACTTGGTTCTCTTGAGAGATTTCTTAACCTCTCCAAGGCTCATTATCCTCATCTTTGAAATGGCAATAATGTCTTCACCTTTAAGGTTATTAATGAAGACTAAATAAGAAACTGATTTCTATGTAGATAGCACAAGTTAGAAAAAAATAGATGACTTAACATATGATGGAGATTATTAAAATAATGTCTTCACAGTAAAAAAAAAAAAAAATCAGACCCAGGAAAATGATGAGACATTAGCATAATTTTAATGAATCAGATTATTACTGGTGTAATTCCAAACTTAACTCAACATTAGGAAAACAGTACTTTTACTATTAGGAAACAGTACTTTTTACTAAAAGACAGTGGAAAGCACTTTTGAAATGAATGGACCTTTAGGGGGATACTGTTGTTCAGGCCAAATGTCACACAGAGGAACAGAGACAGCAGAGTGACCCTCAGCAACTAGAGAAGGACACTACTGACATTAACAAAGGATTTGAAGTGGATGAGAAGATCAAAGATATACTGCACATTTGCTTCTTTCAAACTTTCACTTACAGTCTGTACATTTCAAAGATGGAAAAATGAGAGCCCGAGAGACCGGCCTGAAACAAGCCTGACAGATCGGCCTGAGACAGCACAGCGGACTCTGGCACCTTCCTCGATCCCACCCACGCCCGCCAAGCCACAGAGACAGGTTTCAGACAACAGCTGACTCCAGCAGCCTCCTGGATCCCGCCCCAAGCTCTCCCACTGACTGGGAATTTGCAGGACTCACCAGGCTTCCCAGGTCAGTGAGTGTGTGGTGAGTCTGAAGAGAACCTTTGGCTTCTTCCCACGCACACAACCCGGATCCCCACCCTGAAGCCCTCCAAGCCAGTGACCGGCCTGAAACCTCAGGACCCACTCAGCAGCACCTCCCTGGATCCCCTGCCCTAAAGCTGAGCAAGGGGAATTTCCCTGACTCCTTGGGCAACACAGTTCAGTGAGTGTAGAACTCCAGGCCCGCCATGCCGGAGAGACAAGGATAGGCATACCTGGATAATCTCAAACCTCATAGACTGGCACCCAAATCTCATAACAAGCCAAGGTTATAGCTGCACCAAAGATCTACACCAAAGGTCAAAGGTCAGTGCTATACAAAATGACAAACACAAGGGGAAAAACTCAATCCCAGATCTCGAGTCCAAAAGTAAGGGCAGAGGACACTAGCTCAGCAGTAATGAATGACATAGCAGATACAGCAGCAAAGGAAAAAAAGCAAAGAGGTATAGAGGAAATCAAATGAGAAGTAATACCCAAATTAAAAAAGAAATATCTGAATACATAGTATCTGAAATAAAGAATCAATTTCAAAAACATTGGGTGGAAAAACAGTACTCACCCAGATCAAGTGCAGAGACACTATTCCAGCTGAAAGGAATGAATTAACAGCATCTGAAGCAAAGACACAGCAGCTGAAAGGTCATGAGGAACGCGAAGCAGAAATAATTACTGAAATCAAAAAAGAATTCTTTGAAAAAAATGAATTCATTGAAATCATAGCATCTAAAATACAGAAACAATTCTGAAAATATACAAAGGAAAACCAACTTGGAGGAAACACTACAGAAAAAAGAATTAAAAACTACCTCTAAAGAAGACATGGATAAAACAAATTGAGGAGACCAAAAATATGATGGATTCCTTGAATGAGCAATACAGAAAAGAAATAGAATGCAACAGATACAGTCAAAGAGATATAGAAGAACGAAAAATATCAATCACGAGTCTACAAAACCGTTGAGTGAAAGCGAAGACAGAGTTTCAGATCTTGAAGACACCACTGCGGCTAGTGAAAAGACAAGAAAGGATCTCCTAAAAACAACAAGAATGCAGGAAAAAATAATCCATCACCAGCAACATGACGCCAGGATGAACACTGTGAGAATAATTGCTATCAACAAGACTGAAGGAGTCGATACAAATGACATAAAAAGAATTTGAGGAGAAGTGCCCGCAGAAAACTTCCGAAAAATGAGGAAACAATCCAACATTCAGTTCACCCAAGCATACAGAATAACAAATAACTTCAATGCAAGTAGAAACACACCGAGACATATAATAGTTAAGATCCCAGAAATCCAGCAAAAAAAATAGTATACTGAAAGCTGCTAGAGAGAAGCAGATCACACTCAAAGGAAAACCCATCAGAATTACAGCCAACTTCTCTACACAAACCATGAGGGCAAGGAAAGCATGGAGCAGAGTTCAAGTCCTACACAAAAATAAATTCCAGCCCAGATTATTATACCCTGCAAAACTCTCTTTCAAGTTTGATGGAGAAGTGAAATACTTCCACAACAAAGAACAACTAAAGAATTTCATGATGACAAAGCCATCCCTTCACAAGCTGCTGAAAGATGTTTTAGAGAGAGACCACAATGACCAGAAATGCATGAATGAGAAAGGAAGGAACCCACTAAACAGGAGAGACAATTAATCACAGGATACAAAGGAGTAAACAACACCAGGTAAACATCATGACAAACACAAGTCAGCACATTTCTATCATAACCATCAATGTAAACAGATTTAATTCCGCAATTAAGAGAAATAGACTGGCACACGGGATTAGGAAACAAAATCCAACAATATGCTGTATACAAGAAACACACTTAACTCAAAAGGACATTCATAGGCTTAAAGTCAAAGGATGGAAAACAATACTACATGTCCCAGCACCTCAGAAAAAAGCAGGAGTAGCAATTCTGTTCTCAGACAGTCTCAACTTCAAACCAAGAAAGATCAAACGACACAAAGAAGGCCACTATATATTGGTCAGGGGAAAAATTCAAGAACAAGAAGTAACACTCATAAATATCTATGCACCAAACACAGGACAATTCAACTATGTAAGACAAACCTCCGGGACATGAAAAACCTAATGTCTAAGAACACAATCTTAATAGGAGACCTTAACACCCCCTTATCTCAAAAAGATAGATAAACCCGACAAAAAATTAGCAAGGAAGTAGATTGAACCAGAGCTTGGAACAAATGGACATGGTGAACATATACAGAATGTTACACCCAACCACATCTGAATACACATTTTTTTTCAGCTGCAAAAGTGTCATTTTCCAAAGCAGACTACATATTAGTCCAGAGGTCATGCATAAGTATAAGCAAGAAAAAAGAAATTATCCCATGCATATTATCTGACCACAGTGCAATGAAACTGGAAATGAATGACAAAAGAAGCCAGAAAAACCCAATAAATTCATGGAAACTAAACAACATCCTATTCAGCAATCAATGGGTCACAGAAGAAATCAAAAACGAAATTCAACAATAGCTACAATTCAATGAAAATTCAAGAACAATTTACTGGAATTTATGGGATGCGATGAAAGCAGTTTTTAGAGGGAAAACCGTATCTATGAACTCACATTAGGAAAATAGAATGGGAACAAATAAACACACTAATGTTCCACCTCTGACAACTAGAAAAAGTAGAGCAAACAAAACCCAGAGCGCAAAGACAGGAACAAATCATAAAGATTAGAGCAGAAATTAATTCAACTGAGATGAAGAAAACAGTTCAAAGAATCCACAAATCAAAAAGTTGATTATTTGAAAAACTAAATAAAGTTTATAAGCCTCGAGCCAACCTCATCGAAAAGAGGCAAGAGAAAATTCAACTACAGGCAATAAGGAATGAAAAGGGTGAAATCACCACAGACCCAGTGGAAATTCAGAAGATTATCAATAGTTACTTCGAGAATCTTTACGCTCACAGAATAGAAGACACAGAAGAAATGGACAGATTCCTTGAAAAAGCACAAATTACCAAAACGGAATCAAGAAGATATAACAACTCTCAATAAGCCAATAATAGCCAACGATATATGAAACATAATAAAAAACCTACCCACAAAGAAAAGTCGAGGTCCTGATGGAGTCACAGCTAAATTCTACAAGAAATTCATAGAAGATATAATCCCCACACTCCACAAACTCTTCAATGAAATTGAAAAGGAAGCAGTCCTCCCAAAATCATTTCTGTAGGTAAGTATACTGATTCCAAAACCAGGGAAAGACACAACCAAAAAGGAGAAATACAGACCAATCTCCCTCATGAACATAGACGTAAAAATACTCCACAAAATCCTGGCAAATAGAATACAGCAAATCATCAAGAAGATCATACACCATGACCAGATAGGATTCATCCCAGGGATGCAAGGATGGTTCAATATTCGAAAATCTATAAATGTAATACACTATATTAACAGACTGTAATCTAAAAACCACATGATCATCTCAACTGATGCAGAGAAAGCTTTTCACAAAGTCCAACACTCATTCATGTTCAAGGTCCTATGGAAAATTGGAATACATGGACTCTATCTCAATCTGATAAAAGCCATCTATGAAAATCCCAAAGCTAATATAATCATAAATGGGGAAAAACTGAAATCTTCTACTCTTAAATCAGGTACAAGACAAGGATGTCCTCTAGTATCCCTCCTATTCAATATAGTCTTGGAATCCTTAGCAACAGCCATCAGAAAAGAGGGAGAAATAAAGGGAATAAGAACAGGTAAAGAAGAAGTTAAATTATCACTATTTGCAGATGACATGATACTTTACTTGGAAGAGCCCAATAATTCCACCAAGAAACTCCTAGAACTGATACGGAAATTCAGTAGCATAGCAGGATACAAAATCAGTACTCAAAAGTCAATAGCATTCCTCTACACAGATAACAAGCACACTGAAAGGGAAACAATACCTTTTACAATAGCACCGCGGAAAATGAAATACCTTGGGATTCACTTAACCAAGGAAGTCAAGGACTTCACGGAAAAAATTCACGGAAAAAATTCACGGAAAATTACAACAGCCGATGAAAAGAGATTATAGGGGATTTCAGAAAATGGAAAGATATTCCATGCTTCTGGATAGGAAGAACCAACATCGTGAAGATGGCCATACTCCCAAAATTGCTGTACAGATTTAATGCAATCCCTATCAAACTGCCACCAACATACCTCCCAGATATAGAGAAATTGTTCCAAAATTTGGAACCACAAACGACCTAGAATAGCAAAGGCAATCTTGGCCAGTAAAGACAAGGCAGGAGGAATCACAATTCCTGATTTGAAATTATACTACAAAGCCACTGTGATAAAATCAACATGGTATTGGCAACAAAATAGACCTGAGGATCAGTGGAATAGATTAGAAGACGCAGAGGCATCTACGAAAACACTCAGCCATCTTATCTTCGACAAAGGGGCTACACAAGCTCACTGGAAGAAAGATAGCCTCTTTAACAAATGGTGCTGGAAATCGTGGCTTTCTACATGCCGAAAACTAAAACTTGACCTAGCTCTATCACTATGCACTAAGTTAAAGTCAAAATGGATTGAAAATCTAAACATTAAAACAGAAACACTCAATCTCTGGAAGAGAAAGTAGGAGGAACTCTTGAAGACATAGGGGTAGGTAAAGAGTTCATGAACAAACATATATTTGCACGGGAAGCACTTGAAAGAATCAACAGCTGGGATCAACTCTTCTTGAGGAGCTTCTGCACATCAAAAGAAATTGTCAACAGAGTGGAAAAACAACCCACACATTTTGAAAAAATCCTAACTAATAAGCAATCAGGCAAAGGTCTGCTGTCTAGAATATATAAAGAACTGTGATGCAACAAGGCCCTCAAATTTAAAGACCCAATTCAGAAATGGGCATCTGAGATGAATACACACTTCTCAGAGGACAAAATTGAAGAAGCGAATAAATATATGAGAAAATGCTCCACATCGCTAGTCATCCAGGAAATGCAAATAAAAACAACACTGAGATACCATCTCACTCCAGAAAGAATGGCTATCATAAGGAAATCAACCAACAACAAATGTTGGAGAGGTTGTGGGAGAAAAGGGAACACTTCTCCACTGCTGGTGGGAATGTAGACTGGTACAACCATTATGGAGGTCAGTGTGGAGACTCCTCAGAATGGGACAGGAAATCCCATTCAAACTGGCTATCCCCCTACTGGGAATTTTCCCAGAGGAACTGAAAACATTGTATCATAGTGATATATGTGTACCTATGTTTATAGCAGCACATTGTGTGATAGCAAAATCTTGGAAACAACCAAGATGTCCATCACATGAGGAATGCTTGAAAAAGATGTGGTATTTCTTTATAATGGAGTATTACTCAGCTATTAAGAATGATAAGCTTGAAGCATTTATATTGAAGTGTATGCCGGTTGAACATATACTCATAAGTGAAATAAACCAGACACACGTGTAAATATCATATAGTCTCCCTAGTATAAGAAGCGAAAAGAAGAAATACAAATGGAAATGTACAACAACAATTAAAAACAATTGAGTCAGATAAGGCAAAGTGAATGGCATATGCTGCAGGGTACTAATCAGCTTTTCTTCTTGATGGTTAACAACCTAAGTTCACAGATCAGAATTGGTGAAATAGAAGAGCCAGCCAACATTTTGGCCCTAGCCTTTCAAGGTCAGTGAAGACTCAGGACATAGGAGAACCTGTACTGCAACATCATGAAACTCAAGTGAGCTCCAAATTTTCTGAACACGGAGATTATGGAGCCACAGAGGAAAGAGATCAAAGTTCTATAGTGTGCCTGGGGAGAGTCACATGGAGAGAAAACTTTCTCTCAAGCTCTCACAGGGAGCAAACTGGTCAAGCATTGGCCGTGACTCATCCACATGGATGACACAAACAAAGGATCTACAGAGCAAGGTACAGGATTACAAGATAAACGCTGAGGGGACTTAACTGACCTCAATAGAAGCTACATCTTTTGGTATGTAGGGCTTGATCTATCTCAGTCTTAACCATCCAGTAGAAAAGTATAAAAATGAGGTATATACCGCGGGGCCATAATAATAAGTTGAGTTGTAAATGGCTATGGTTGACAAGTTCTTTGAATAACTCACTATTGTTGTGGAATGCTGGACTGTGTTGTCAAGTTCAAGCACCTCAGTTAGTTGAATGACAATGGAGTGCCCATCTTTGACAGGTGTAGACAAAGGAAGGGGTATAGAAAGGAAGAATCATGATGTGTGTGTATGGACATTACAGTTGGGATAGATAACACCGTGCTTCTACATGATTTGCACTAATGGTAGTTGGACAGGATATTGTGTCAGCTTGTAGTGCTATGGACAACCACTAGGAAGATAACAAGGTAGAAAATATTAATTATTGAATCTTTGATGTAATTCAGGTATAAAAAATAAGATATGTAAATAGCTACACTCTCTTAATTTACTGATATGAGACATATGCTATAATAATATCTGTAAGTATAATATCATGTATGCCTTCTATGATACCAAAACATGAAAACAGTTTGCAATGTATTAATTTATCATATCCGTCTTGTCAAGGTATCTTAAAACTGTCTCATTGATATTTGTTTTTTTTTTTTTTTTTTTTTTTTTTTGAGACAGGGTCTCGCTATGCAGTTCAGGCTGGCTTTAAGCTCACTTTGTAGCTCAGGCTGGTCTCGAACTCACAACAATCCTCCTGCCTCAGCCTCCTGAGTGCTGGGATTACAGGCATGCACCACCACGCCCGGCTCTCATTGATATTTGTACTTCAATAAAAAACAATTAAAATTTTAAAAAATTGGTAAGATTAAAAAAAAAAAGTGAAGAAAAAAGATGAAAAATGAGTCACGTTTTCCTTCTCCAGCTCCATGAGATGTTGGTCTGTTGTTAATATTATTAAACTTCAGCTTCATCATGAGTTAAATAATCCTTTGGGGAATGGGTGTGGAACATGACCACTATCTATGGCACATTCTTCTTTTCTGTTAAAAACATTTTCAGTTTGAGAGAATTCTTGTATACGCAGTATCTGGTTCATGCTTGTTTGCAATAAGGTAGTATTCTAGACATAGAGACAATATTTCAAGGTAAGAAACCATGAATTACAACTTAAAATAGCATGTAATTTAATGTTAAAATAAGTGCAATGGTTGACAACTGTTACACTGGCTTAAAATGTTCAAGTGGGCAGGAAAGATGCTATGAACAAAGGCATGAAAACAAAGAGAACATAATTGCATGCAGAATGTGAGGCAATCCGCCCAGCATTACCAGAGGGCCTTGATGGAAGTTTTGCTCTGAAATAACAAAGACCTGTATAACTTTAGGCATTTGACTTTACTCCTTAAAGCAATAAAATTCGGCTACGTGCAAAGTAGTACCATGCTTTTAAAATCAGATTGTTATTGGCCTAATTCCAAACTTAAATCGGCAGCAGTTTTTTTTTTGTTTTTTTTTAAATTTATTTATTTATTACAGTGTCTCGCTACACATCACGGATTCTTTTCTTGTGGGGGTGGGGGGTCAGCGCAGCCCACCCTGGGGGGAGGGGCTGGCATGGCATGTGGTGCTAGAAATCGAACCGCGGTCCCTGAGAGGCGCTTTAGACTGCTGAGCTATCTTGCCAGCCCAGCAGTTTTAAATCTTGTTCAGTTTTGAATTTTATTCCTTTGTTTAAAAAAATGCTTTCCCAATTCTTTCCTCCATCTGACATTAGCACAAGTTTTAAACATCATGAAGCTAATCTGGTTATAAATGGAGAAACAGTCCCAAAATGAAACAAAGCAAAGACCTAAAGGATGCATACAAAACCCTAAATAAACCCTCCAATTTGGTCTCGAGGGTTTCCACACCACAAGAACTGTCAGTTCAACCCCCATGTAGTGTGACTCCTTATGAACTGTTCGATGCATGTCAACAATCAAGAAGACTGCCAAGAACACGTTCTGTTAACACACTGTGACACTAGGTAACTTTTTAAATAGAATGCATACTACATAGGGTCCAAAGATGGCCCTGTATAAATCTTCATGAATACCTGAGCCAAGCACTGGCTTTTATAAAAAAAAAAAAACAAAAAACTGTTACTACAAAAGTATAAATTAATGGTATTGGTATTGAATATTAAACTCAAGAGGATTTAAGTCATCTCTCTCTTCCAGTTCAGAAACTCATTTTTTTTTAATTCACAAAATAGCAAACACACACACACAGAAAATATGGTTTTTAGGCCAAAGTTTTCTACAGGTATGAATAAACAACAGTAGGGGAGCTAAGTATGGTAGTGCACACCTGTAAATCCCAGCACTCAGGAGGCTGAGGTAGGAAGTCCATGAGTTTGAGACCAGCCTGAAGTACACAGTGAGACTTTGTCTCAAAAAGATAAAAGTAGTTGAAAGAGTTAACTGAGACAAGAAAAACAGTGCCTCTTCATTTATCCGTCTATAAAAAGATAAAGTCCTACAGGAAAATTATAGTAGTAAGAGTGAAGAGAAAGAATGCAATAAACATCTCAAAGGATTTGCTAACTGACTACATAAGGAGGAAGTGAGGATAAAGTTGTACTAGTGTGACTGAATGTTTCAGAGGTCAGAAATGACTCAGAAGTCCCCAGTCTTCATATCTAGGACCTTGTAAAATTCTTATTTTAAAGATGAAAAATATTTGACAAATGACTCCAAGCAGAACAGTCTCATGACAGGAATGTAATTAAACCCCAAGGTAACTTTCCAAAGCACAACACTGTGATCTCCCTCTGAGCGTGACACTCAACTTGAGCTTCATATTCATGCCAGTGATCAGTGAAGAGTTCTTATAATTTGAATAGTAACTCTTTCCTTGTTAACACCAAAACGCTTTGCAATAATATGCAATATGCAAAGTTAAAAAATAAAAGACCAAAACTTTATATAGAGTCAATTACACAATGAATAAAGGATTTGGTAATTTCTCTCATAGTATCAATTAAAATTGAATTTAACTTAAAAATTTCTAATGTATTAAACATTTATAGTATCAGGTTTCTAACTAGAACTTTATCTTGCAGGGCAGAAGGTGGTGATATGTTATGATTATATACCTTAGCATACCTCAAAGACTTTTTTCATATTATCATGAATATTAGAACTTCAGCTTAAACATATAAAAGAGCTAATCAGAAACTATAAAAATATTTCTGGTTCTCTTAAAGAATTATTTCTTCTATAAAATGCAATTTTCTCAGGAGGGAAAACTAGGGTTGAGCTGATACTAAATTAGTACTTTAACCATTCATTTAGCAAAAGTGTCTATTATCTGCCAGAGAAATAGAAATAAAAGAATGATTAAGACAGAGAGACATGAAAAGCCGGGCGTGGTGGCGCATGCCTGTAATCCCAGCACTAGGGAGGCTGAGGCAGGAGGATTGTTGTGAGTTCGAGACCAGCCTGAGCTACAAAGTGAGCTTAAGGCCAGCCTGAACTGCACAGTGAGACCCTGTCTCAAAAAAGACAAAAAAAAAAAAAAAAAAAAAAAAAAAAGACAGAGAGACATGGATTTCAAATACTAATTAGGAACATAAGCTAACACAACTTCAATAGGTATCATAAGTATACAAGTATCACAAAAGCAGAGTCGATGTAAAGGTTACTTCTGCCTAAAGAAGCTGAAACATTCAGCTAATCATCTGAACAGAACAGGGAATCTAAGAGACAAGTGGATGGAGACAAAGCACAAGTCAGTATTATCCAAAGCAGAAACATTGGGGTAGATAATAAACAAAAAAAAAAGCTAAGTGCAGGTGAAGCTGAGGGTAGGTTAAGAGGAGTTACAGGAAATGAGGCTGGAAAGGCAGCCTAGTGTCAGAAGGAGTTTGGGAGGTTAGCAGGCTGTCCAGCATACAAAGATAGGACTCCCTAAGAGTTTTAAGGAAGGGGAGGAAGCTAGGATATAGATTACAAAAGATCACTCCAAAGACAATATGGAAAACTCATTCATTTATTTAACAGATAATCTGTTGAATACCGTCGTGCTTCCAGCCAAGTTCCAGATTCTGAGAATTCCTTAAACAAGCAAACACCCAACCACCATGGATCTAAAATTCATGTGAGGGTAAGTAGACAACAAAAAAGAAGGAAACATGACTAGTATTCCACAAGTCATAAGCCCTATGATGAAGTTCAAAGCTGTCCTATATTTTGATCAGAATGAAACTAGGAGAAAATCTATCAGATGAATACTCCAGGAAAGCCCCACCACAAAAAGGTGCCACCTGAGCAAACCAAAAAGGACAAGAGAAAAAACATACAGTTATCTAGGGATGTGACCTATGACAACAACCTCCATGGGGCAATGGCCCTGAGGCAGACACTGGTGTGTTCAGCAAAGAGTAAAATAACTGAAAAGAATGCGAAAGAGGGAAAGAATCTGCAGATGAGGTCTCAGAGGTAATTAAAGGAGACCTGTACCAGATAAAAGTAGTCCCAAGGCACCCTCAATTCCTCCCATACACAGATATCCACATCATAATTTCTAGAACCTGCGAATGTTACTTTCTATGGCAAAGTTATCTTTACAAATGAGATTAAGTAAACAACTTTAAAGTAAGACTATTATCCTGGGTTTGGGTAAATCCTATGTATCACGGCAAGAGACATAGAGGGGGATTTGATACAGCTAAAGAGAGGGTGCTGGCACAACGAGGCCAAAAGTCAAGAAATGCTGGTATCCACTAAAAACCAAAAGAAGTAAGAAAGGAATCTCCCCCGGAACCTTCCAAGAAGTGCAGCTCTGCTGACATTTTGTTTTTCTCACAGTGATAATGATCTTAAACATTTTTTGTGTAAACACAAATGCTATTCTCTTAAGTATGGTAGTGTTACTACAGTCACAGGAAACTAACAAAGGGCCCATGTGATGTAGGAATTACCAGTGAAGATGGAAACCAAGATGAAGTAATATCCCAGAAGAAGATTGTGAAATCAGATACGAATATAATTAAGGACAACAGATAAGAGAACAGGTGCCACATCAATATGTTAAATTCACTCACAATAAGGTTTTCTTTAGATTAAGTGAAGACAAGAGAAAATCAAGGAATCAACAATGATGGCAAGACTTTAATTCAGATTACTTAATAGATACTTAACAAAGTCAGGAAATTAAATCAGAAACACAAGGAAGACATAAAAGAAAAAGGTACTTTAGTTATACCTGATATGTCAAATTAAAAGTATGCAGTTGAAAAGGGAAATTGACATTTATTAATCAGCTACTAAGGAGAAGATTCTTTATATACATTTTTCAGTTTAATCATGGCAATACTCCCATCTCACAGGTTAGAACACTCATGGAATTAGAGTCCTCTAACTTTCCAACATGCCATTGTGGGATGGAAATGCAAACAATCAGAAAAGACTAATTAGATGTGGAAAATATTATGGCATTAACTCAGAGATGGGATATTAAACTATGAAAACAGATGACACTGTCTAGTGAAGGAGATGCAGGGAATGGAGCAGATCCAGGTGCCAGAAGAATTCCCCTAAGTGAAAAGTTATTTCCTATGGCATTAGCTATGAGAAGCTGGAAGACAGGTTAAAATCACTGAAACAAGAATTAAAATCTACTAGAACAAAGTATAGCAAAAAGATAACAATCCCAGCTTTAAAAACATAGATTTTCAAAAGCAATAATATATCAACACCAGAAAAATCCTATGGGAAAAGCCCAGGCTTACCGTTGGATCCTGGGTCTCTCTGAGTTTGTGTGTAAGTGATAACAATTTTTGCAAAGCTTCCTGAGGTATATTTGGGACCTATTTTGTGAGAGAATTAAGGAAAAACAGAAAGAATAAATTTAAGATATCTTATCAATCAAACAATCAAACAATCAGAAACAGTTACTGAGCAAATATTAGAAACATTTTAAGAAAAATGTATTACTGATTACAGGTTATACATTTAATGCACAAGATTTCTTATTTAACTTCTCAAGAAAAACTTCATCCTCCAGAATAAAACTGAAAGGAGCCTTTAAAATGCAATAAATCTACTATATATACTAATATAATTATGCTAATTTCATAATTAATTTTTTAATTTCTTATTTTGTTAGGTTCAGTGGGATTTTTTTAAAGTTCTGATATAGGGCATTTTGCTAGTGAAGCCAAATTCCTTTTTTCAGTAGATGACTAACATACACATATGCCTGCTAAGTGACATAAAATACTCCTGCATAAAGAATGGATACTCACAGTATTGCCTTTTCTCAAGGACTTTTAAAGCACGTACTAAAAGACCATGACTGACTTACTAATAAACTCTGAACAACAGTTTTCAAAATAGCACAAGTTGATTGCTTTTAATTAATTATAATAAGCCTTATTTTGGGGGGGAGGTTGACTTTTTTTAATTTTATTGAGAAACAGCAATGAGACAGCTTCAAAATCAATTAATAGGACAGTTTCAATAATTAATACATTGTATATTACGGTCTTCCTAGTAGTTATTCATAGTACAAGATGCAGACATGATATCCTGTCCAAACACTATTAGTACAAATCTTTCTTCTCATTCAATTAAGACAAAATAGCTGTATATCTATCTTAACTATTTTGTATATACAGATACAAAATGGTCCTTCATTTGTATTCCTTTTTTGTTTAGTTTTTCCAGAGATGGGTATTCCATCACCATTTAAATGTTGTAGGTGCGTGAATTCTGCAAAATAATTCAATATAGTCCAGTAGTCCATAATAGTAGCAGGTTATCCACAGGACTGGCAATGTCAGAAGTTGTTGACTTGAGCCTTTTATTATATATATTAATATAGCTTTACTTTTTATACCTTGTTTTTATGCTTTTCTGATGGATGATTAAGACCAAGATAAAGCCAAGACCTACATAACAAGAAATGTAAGTTTTGTATCTGCCAAGGTCAGTCAAATCCCCTTGGGATTTAGCCTGAAACCCTGTACTGCAGTTTGTAAATCCTTTGAAAGTATCAGCCATATGGATTAGTCATGGCCATTGCTTGACCAATTTGCTCTCTGAGAAAGACTAAGAGAATATAATAGGCCTTAAAAAAGTAAATAAATAATAAAAATAAAAAGGTCAGAAAAAGCTGCTATAATAATAACTGGCACAATGTGATCATTTCAAAAATATACTGCTCTGGGTATCTGGTTATTTAAGTAAGTGGATTTTTTTTTTTTTTAAACTTTTGGGAAGGGTCTACAGAGTGTTCAGGGCCTCACTACTAGATTGGACTCAGTAATCTGCCTGTTTATAGCCTCCCAAGAGCTGGGATTACAGGCATGGGCCAGCACACAAAGTCTCTACTGCAGTATCAGCATGCCCTGGGGGCAGAGCATGGCCAGCAGGCAGCCTAGGGATTGAATCCCCAATCCCTGCCCCTGCTTGTAGATGCTTTAATTCACTGAGCTATTTGGCCAACCCTTAAGTGGATATTTTTAAATATAAATTTTATTCCATATATTTATTCTTTAAGTCCATTTTGTGATGTAATTAAACAACTTTAGCATCATTTTCAGATAAATTATAATTAATATTGCAATGTATCCAAGATCTGGAAATTAATACATAATGTATTTGACATTTAGAGTCAAGTTGTTGGACTTTATTTATTTATTTTTGTGCAGGATCTCACTATGCAGCCCACACTCATGATCCTCCTGATTTCTGCCTTCCTAGTGCTGGGATTACAGACATGCGCCATCACACCTGGACTAAGTCGTTGGACTTTAAAGCATGTGCTCATACCTACAACTATGTTCATAATGCTTCAGATTAATCAATTCACTCTATTTCAATGGGAATGAGTGTATTTATATAAATGTTAATTATTAATGATTTAGAATAGCAGTATCCAATAAAACTTTCCCTAATGATGGAAATTTTTTCTTTATCAGTGCTAATACAGTAGACAAAAGTCCCCCACATACCTATGGAACACCTAAAATGTGTCCAAAAAACTGAGTTTTACAAAGTTTTAATTTAACAAGGTTAGAGCTATTATACTAAGTGGTATAGTTCTGGATCTCCAGAAGTATTAAACATAATACCTGAATAAGGCACACATGGAAATAATGGCTCCTACACACAGGAGAAGCAACCAGATGATCAGATGACTTTATTATCATCCTGGGGCATTTGGACTACTTATTATTGTCTGTAAACTCTGAAAACAAAAAAATTGTTTTTTTTTTTTTGTTTGTTTTTTTTTTTGCATTTTTGTGTCTAGAGGGTCTATAGAGTATACAGAGTTTATCGGACTAAACAGATCGGACTCAGTGATCCACCTGTTTACTACCTGCCAAGAGCTGGGTGAGCATGAAAATATTTCTGACATATCTTTATAGTAGAAACTTCAAATAATCTCCTCTAACTGAATATAAAAGGAAAAGAAAATGAAAAGCTTCCTTCACATGAGGGTAGAAGAGAGGTAGCCTGCATCTGTAGTTGTCAGAGTGTGGTCCCTAAACAAGCAGTAACCTGGAGTCAGCTAAGAACCTGTCAGAAATGCAAATTACTACATACATGTGAAATCTCCTGACTCAAAAGCCATGGAGCTCAGAAATATCAAGCCCTCCAAATGATTCTGAAAATGTTAAAATTTAAAAACTATTGACATATACTATTAAAGGAAAAAAGAATGGGACTAAATGAGGCGGAAAAAAATGTCCAACTCTGCTCTAGCACGTACCTTTTTAACCAGGGATTGAACTCAGGCCCTTGCAGTTGCCAGGGAAGCACTTATTCCACTGAGCCATCTCCCATCCCCATCTAGCACACATCTTAAAACAAAAACCAAAGTAGACACAATAGGCTAGAGGGGGTCTCTCTTACCATTTCTTTAATCACTTGGATTTCTTCACTTTTCACAAGTGGTTTCATATAATGGAAAAAGAACATTGTTAAGAATTCTGGTCCCAGCCACTGCTGTGCTGTGCTTCCAATAACAGGGGGCTCTGCCAAGGCAATAATTCTGAAGGAAGGGTGGATGGGAAAAATAGATCTGAAAGGGAAGCAAAATAAGAACATATAACCTTATGTATTAGAAATTAAGTCATGGTAGTTGATTCCCAAGCACTGATAAACGTATTACTGTATTAATAATGTCAATGTTATCACCTAAAGAATGACCTTAGAGGAAAAACATCAGGACACCCTAAGGCCCTAAAATTAAAAGAAGTGAAATAATCACTGCTAATAAATGTTGTGCAATAGCTACTTTTGAAACTCCAGTATTCACACAAACCACTGCTTCTGATATGTTGCTATGCTCATAGTAAATTTACTCCAAAGTCCCTTGAAATAAAATCCCATTCAGTTCAAAATCTCCTGTTTTTCAAGGATCTTACTCTGTACCAGTCATTAAAACACAAAGAACTATGATTTACGGGGGGAAAACTTTTTAAAATTTGAAAAATTCAGGTTCAATTTAAACCTTGGATCAGCAAAAAAAAAAAAAAAAAAAAAAAAAAAAAAAAAAAAAAAAAAAAAAAAAAAAAAAAAAAAAAAAAAAAAAAAAAAAAAAAAAAAAAAAAAAAAAAAAAAAAAAAAAAAAAAAAAAAAAAAAACCCAAAACTTTAGGTCTTAAAAAGGTAAAATCAAAATTTAACATAATTTACTCTTTTATTGCTACAAAAATGTTATGATTTTTAAAATGATCTCATTTTAGCAAATTTCTGCCAGAAAATCTGAGAAGCCATGTAATTATTCCAGGATACACAGAAGAACAAGGTAAGAGTTTCCATAATTAGTGAAATAACTTGAGTTCATTTGGACAGGAATTAGAAATCCCTTATTATAATCTTATCAGGCAGGTGATACTGTCAATTCTTCATCATTGCTATGGCTAATCAGAAAACCAACAGAAATGTACTTTTAGAGGATATCATAGTACTTGCAGAGAAAAAAGAAAAAATGAAATTCAAGTGTTCACCATAATTTTCAGAGAAACAAAAATGTAGCTGGCATTATTAACTGTTACATGAGAACCCAAGAGCGAAGTGATTGGGCAACTAAAGTGCCAAAAGGTGGAACAGACTATGTATTAAAAAAAAAAAAATCAGATGAGAATCAGACTTTCAAGAGTTCAGCTAAGAGAAAGGTGCATCAACAGTAAGCAGGATGACTTGCATCCCCAACCTCATAACCTATAATTTTAGAGGGAAGATTACAATGAGGAAGGCAGGGAAAAGCAATTTTATTCATAGTCACATGAAAGAGCTGGATGAACTGATGAAAAATACCAGGTATCATTTCATCTTTAGGTTAAAAAAATTTTACTTATAGATGTTCTCCCAGGGCTCAGGGAATGATATGTCATAAAAAGTTATTTTTGGAAAACAGGGAAGGATAACAACATATAGTGCCTGGAAGCTCTGAGGATAGAAGGGTCATTCAGGACTGCTAGTAATTAGTCATATAACAGACAGGGGACATGAGAAATCCTAGGATTGGAAAGTTAAAGAGGTAGGCTACTCTGTTTTCCACTCTGGCTAAGTGGTTTGTAATACACAAGCAACTCTGTCCAAAAGCCTGGCAACAGATGATGGATTCATCCTTGATCCTTCCGACTTCTAATTAGGACAAAAGGATGGGACACACAGTCTGGTTTGTTTGTAAAAAATTAAAGTAGCAGATGTATATTCTCTTTAATATAGTAAGGATAGCAAATCAGCAATAAACAAAATCAAAATCTAACAAGCAAGCCAAAATGGGAAGTCTAATGTACAACCTTAAGAGATCAGGAGGTAGGTAGCACGGCTGAACTGGGAAGTTAAGATTAGAAGAACTGAAGTGAGAGCAAGCTAGGTGCTTTGACTTTAAATAAGGTGATGCTCATTGCACAGGCATGCACCATCTATAACTTGTTTTTTAGTGTTGGCTTTCACAAGGTACTTGAATGAATGGACCAAAATTGAAAGGGGAAGTTTCTGAGCTGATGTGCTAGGCAGAGAAGTGTACGCTGAAGATAAAAACAGCCACCAAACTAATGAATAACAGGATGAGAAGGACCTTTTTGTTTTCTAGGTTCTTCCCAAAGGCTTCCTTGCATATAAATAGGTCATACGGAAAGTCATTTCCTGATTCTGAGATTCCTCAAGCCCGAAAAGTAGAGAGCAAGAGATCTGCTACATAGTTTAGGATAATCTGACAAGCCAGTGTGTTAATGAATATCACAACTAAAAGAAATGATACATGAATATTAGAAAACATTAAAAAGACTCCCATGGTTCATTTTTGCTGAATTTGTGTTGTAAGAAAGTTAGTTGAAAGAATAACACAAGGTTTTTTGACATTAACTTTCTATACTATTGCAATATTGTTCCAATTTGAAACCTAGAGATTACACAGTTCTGACAAGTCAAAAATTATTCAGTTGCATACTTTAAATATCCTGGTTACTATATGTCAATCATATTTTAAGAAAGCTTTTAATTAAGAAAGACTTCAAGAAAATCCAGTGGTTCACTTTTATTGAATTTGTGTAGTAAGAAACTCAAAAGAATAATATGGAAAGTTTGTATAATGACATCAATCGTAGGCTGAAGTAAGAGTTTACCTTAAAATTAGACATCCATATTATAATACTACTGCTCAAATTCAAAACCTAGAGGTTATACAATTCTACATGCATCCCAGATTTCCTTTTTCTCTGCATTTAAGTAAACTGCATGGAGACATTCCTAGTGTATTGTTATGTAATGCAAGATATAATGTAACACTTGGAAGGAAGCAGATAATAAATAAATGTATATTGCTGCTTTTTAATAACCATCACTATATAAAACTTTTTGAATATCTTGGATGTAACTGACAAACCAAAGTAAGTGATAAAAACTGAAATAATGTTTTCCCAGCCAAAAGATAGTCTAAATCTGTTCGCGAATGAATTTGTGAGAGATGCAGTTTCTGTATTAAAAAGAAAACCTCAAGACATACAATAAGAGCTACACCCTTCACAGGCACAAATTGTTCGCTGACCACAAAAATGCTCAGGATTATTTTCAAAATCAAAATTTCCTCAAGGCCTTTTATTTTGAGGCATAAAATCTTGCATCTATCTTGAAATTTTATTATAAATTTGCATGACCTAATTTGTAAGAAAAGAGATCCTAAGACTTCTGAGAAGAGAAGAGAGAATGCTCAGATCCTAACTGTCCTTAAACATAGGAAGAATAAAAGCAAAAGGACTCAGAGAATCCAATTTACCAAAGATTGTCCTCAGATATCCAACAATGGTTCATCACTAATCAATAAAGACTAAAAGATTAGAAACTGTTTTCAATGCTACATAACAACCAATATTCAATAAAAACACAAAAATATTACAGTATATCTAAGTATAACCAAGACTAGCCTACTAATTCTTATTACTTCCCTGAGAGAGCCAGAAGCCCTTTATGGTGAAATGAACCATTGAAACAGAGAAATTGACACTCTACTTACTTATGTTTTTGACATCAACAGGAAGAGACACATTTGGCAGCCAGTAGGATTTGTACGCCCTCTTTACCCCAAAATAAGTTTTTCTCATTAAAGGAAGCTATTCTATTTTGGTCCATATTTCCTGCATGAAATGCAGGCGGTGTTGATATCTGATGTGTGTGGCCATCACACTATTTCTAACCACCATTACTGGTGTCTTACACTAAAAAAAGTTTCCAACATTTCCTAGGAAGTGTCAGGTATATGGCTACGTACAAAAAATATAAAAGCCTGAAAAGCATTCTGGAAATTATTAAGGTGAACAATCTTGTATAAAAATGAGTAAACAATAAAATCTTGCAGAGAAATCAAATATAATCACTGTATTAGGAAACTGGGTTTCATGCCGGCCACCGACACAGAGACTTGGCATGGTGGTGTATGCCTGTAATCCCAGCACCGGGGAGGCTGAAAACAGGAGGATCACTGTGTGTCCAGGCTGCATAGTGAGACCCTGTACCAAATACAGAAAGAGACAGACAGACAGACAGACAGACAGACAGACAGACAGACAGACAAAGAAAGAAAGAAAGAAAGAAAGAAAGAAAGAAAGAAAGAAAGAAAGAAAGAAAGAAAGAAAGAAAGAAAGAAAAGAAAATATAGAGACACTCGCAAAAAAAAAAAAAAAATATATATATAGAGAGAGAGAGAGAGGCATAACAGTTCTGACAACATTAAAATCTCAGGTCCTGGTTATTTCCTGAGGTTCAACTATATGTATCCCTGCCCTTCATTTCATTATGTGAGGTACTAATAAATTCATTTTGCAACAATTTGAATTTTTTGTTACTTACAACCAAAAATTCTTAAAAACTATAATTTTGTAAACTGCTCCAATCTAGAAGAAGAACCAGATTTACCAAACTGAGTCTAGAGCCAAAGACACAGTTAAATCTGCCTTGGCCTTAGAAGGAGCTAGAGAAATGTCAGGTAAGGCTTCACAGAGGAAACAACTACTAGGGAAAGAGCAGAAGTTAGCTAGACCAGGTCTAAGAAGCAAAAGATAAGACTGTTGGCCCTGGGCACTGCAGGTGATGGAAATTAGAAATTACTCAAGGATTTAAACAGTGATATGATCACAATTATGGACTAGACACTAACTATTCTGGCTAGGTGTAAGTACAGCAAGTTTTTTCATAGAACAAATTAAATAATTCAAAAGAAACAGTAGGTTTGTAGAAATGAGCTTGGAATTCCCCTGGGACAGTAAGGGAAGCTATATAATAGTCACATGGCACTTAGGACAGAAATAAAGTATAAAAGGCTTTTAAAGAAGGCTCATTGTATTCATGATAGGGAAGTATAGGAGAGTGGAAGAGAATGCTCAAGAAAAAGAAAGGCTAATGAGCAAGTCCCAGGAAATGCCAACTTAAGCTGTGGTCTGGAGTCTTTCCTAACTTTTTAAGGAGTTACTAATCACTTCCTCTTCTGTGTTCCCATAGCACTTTCTACTACAGACCTCACCTGTGACATTGAAAAACTGAGTTTTATTTATTTGTTCATGTGTCTGTCTTCATATGTAGTCATTACAGAAGGTTGTAACTACTTCTTAAAGCTGGCACTCAAATAACTAAAGGAAAAACAAAGCATTGTACAAAGTAATACTTATACAGTCCAAATTAGGTGTATCCAATCATTAGTCCACAGGTAAGAGTCACGTGGATACAATTCTTGGCATCCAGAGAGCAACTGACATAGAGATTACCATTATGATAGTCAAGTTTAATCAAATCACTCCAAAACTGTAGCCGGAATAGCTATAGTTAAACTGTAGTTTAATAACTTTAAAGTGAACTCTCAGGATTATTAATTACTTGTCCATAGACTGGAAGTTGCTCTTAGAATCCTGATACCCTTGGAAGACTTATTTATTTGTGCAAGAGTATGACAGCTGTTATTTCTCCCAGGCAGCTGCAAGCGACATGATACTGCTGCCCATCCTCATCTCCCCAGAGCCCTCCCCCTTAGAAAACAGAACAAAAGCCTTCCTTCTAATTCTATCTTTGATCTTTTGCCTCTATCATCCCCACAAACAAACACAGCAGCAATAAAAAAAGTAAGTGAAAGCTAAGTATGTTTAAAGAACTATAGTTTGCTGAACTTCAATTCTGTGATTAAGTGCAGAAATGAAATAAGGCAATTTAAGACATGAATTTCTAATTTACATTTCAAATGCTAATGCCAAGAGCCACAGGATATAGGATCAACTCATGATACATGGTTGGTCATATTACTCATAAGAAAAACTCATGAAATAAATTTCTCTTTGCTGAATATAAATTCCTTGCTTTTTATACTACAATGCCCTTTTAGTCAACTTAGTAGGCAATAAACACAGTAACAAGTTGTTATCCAATAAACACAACTCTGAAAAAAATATATACAGCTGATTCTAAAAACTAACATAATATACTAAAAGACAAAAATGGATTATGAAATTAAAGTTAACCAGAAAATGGTAAAGAAATTTACTAGCATCTCATACTGTAAGAAAGAAGCAGATTCTATATAATGACTATTCTAAGCCAAATAAAAACTGTCTACAATCCTAGGAAAATAAAATTTCATGGCAACAAAGGAGGAACAGTGAAAAAAATTAGGCTTTCAAATGTAGAAATAATTTAAAGAAGATAGGAGAATCACTGAAAATTTTGTCTCTGAAAAGTTAATGAAGCCACAACAGATTGACAAAAAAAAAACAGAAATGAAATGAAACTTGCAAGTTTAGCCAATAAAGTTCACCATATACCCAAACAATTGAAGGCACAAGGAATTCAGAGGATACCAGGAAATTAGAAGCAGGGAGACCTGTAAGATTACATAAGAGCTATACATATAAAGAACAAGTCCAGCCGGGCGTGGTGGCGCATGCCTATAATCACAGCACTCGGGAGGCTGAGGCAGGAGGATTGTTGTGAGTTCGAGACCAGCCTGAGCTACAAAGTGAGCTTAAGGCCAGCCTGAACTGCATAGTGAGACCCTGTCTCAAAAAGACCAAAAAATAAATAAATAAATAAAGAACAAGTCCAAATTGGGATTTGTCTAAATATACTGCAAAAGACAAAGAGTGATTTTTAAAATGTAATCAATAAATACTGAATGTGCTGAAAGATTTTGACAATAGAGGACATGTTTGGAATGACAATGTGATATACACATAGAAAATAGGGGCACTTCCTTTTTGGTATTCCCACAGCATTACTATACAGATCTTTATAACCTATAAAATTGCATTTGGAATTATTTATTTATAGCTCTCTCTTCACATTCAGGTATAGTAATCGCTAACTTCAGAAAAAATAAGATGTATATATGAAAGGAAACTAATTTTAGTAGTTTATTAAATGGTTCAGCTTTGTTGTACTATGCTGCATTCTACTATACTTTCATAATGTCACAAGTATGTAAAAATTGAACAAAGTTTAAAGTTATATAAGTCATTACGATGAATGGGGGAATAGAAATATCTGTGAGAAAGAAGTGATCAAAGAGCTAAACCTTTTTTTTGGGGGGGGGTGAAACTGGGGATTGAACTCAGGCCCTTCATCTCCCCAGCCCCCAGAACCTGTTTTTTCTGAGGACATCAATAGACCAATAAATAAAAGATAGTCATAGAATAATGCCAAGGGACTAATATTTTTTCATTAAACCCTTTGAAAATCATTTTCTCAAAACTTTATTGGGCTCAAGTTTCATGGATGAGTAACCCTGGTGATGAGTCAAAGAAAAATTTTCAAGGGTTTGTGGAGGACAGCAAGTGCTGTTATGATCTCTAATTTCTCAGCCTCATCTCTGGAAATAGAAGTAAGCCAGGTTTGTGTTTGTGAAAAAGACATGACCTGATCATGCCAGAGGTGGAAATTTCAAACTGTCCATATGATGCTTGGGGCACTACATTCCTGAAATCATTTACATTTGTATAACTGCCCCTAACCTCTGAGGAGAACTTGATCTACTTGTCCTAAGGGAAACCACCTGGCCAACTTGCTATGAGCTATTGCCCATCTGCACTGATTCACTTTTCTGAAAATATAAATTCTTCTCTGGGGATTCACATGCAAATAATGTACAAAAAGTGAATGCTTTAAATATATGAAAGGAGAGAGATTTCTACATATACTTGCTAACTTAAACACTCAACCAGACAATTTTGGCTAGAGAAATTTGGTAGCATAAGCCACAGAACAATAAGTAGTTACATAATCAAGTGAAATTATTAATAACTTACACAGAGGTAGTAAGGAGCTTAATATTTCTCTTCTAAGAAAAATGTCAAGGAAATGTTTTTAAAACATTTTCCTGAAATGTAAACTCAATAGTAAATACAGTTTATTTCTTTTTGTAGGATAGTCTTGTTTTATGAAGCCCTCTGCAAAGTGGGAAAACTTTGATTAAATGACCAAGAGATCTCCAACATGTCAATTTTTAATTAAGATATCAATAAGCATGAAAACTAACTTGTATGTGCCAACCCTGCAAAGTATAATATGCATCTGAAAAATATTTTCCATTAAGCCCTTCATTTTGAAATTTTCAATGACACAGAAAATTTAAAACTAAAACATGAACACTCACACCTTCTTCACCTAGGTTTTTCCAATTATAAAAATGTTACATTTGACTTAATAGATAGGAAAATGCATTGTAATGTTAAATTCACATTAACAAATCACCTTGCACCCAAGTTTTCAGTAGTTGGCCTTTAAGAAACATTTTACTTGCAACCTATTGCTCTAGTTTTATGTGTAATAAGAAGTATATTGATACAACGAAATTTTATTGGGTCTCAGAGAAAAGGCAATTCTTCATTTATAACAATGTAAACCAAGAACAGTATGCCAAGCTTAGGCAAATGAAAATTTGATTGTATTTGTTTTTGACATCTAAAATTGTCACCTTTAAAGAATCAGAGTGTTTATTTTTTTAATGGTTCTTTTTATTTTATTTGTACTTTTTATTATTATTTTTAAAGAATACAAAATAGTGATAGAAGAAAACAGCATTATACATGATACAAGATTTCACTAATCAAAGTAATAGGAATCCAACAATGGTTGCTATATTACATGATGCTATGTGCAAATTACTTTTTCAGATCAGTGTTTAGTGACATTGCCATGTGTGTTGGTGGGGCAGTTCAGAGATGTTAGTGAGAAAGCATAATGTCATCTAGTCAACAAAAGGGCATAGATCTAATAATGACTAGTGATTGATGCAGTGCCATGTAGCATTACAATTTGCTAAAAGATGTTTTTAAAACTTTAAAGTGTTTTGTGCATATAATGTTATAGTTTGTGTCTAAATGTCCCTTAAAACCTCATGCAGTGATAAGATTTCTTGGAGATGACTCAATTTTGTGTTTGATTTTTAATGCAATACTGGGATTAAGGGTAATGAGGTCAGCAGTGGGTGATTGCTGGATCAGTCTACTGATCGGACTGGTACCACTCTAATTCCAGTAAGATGAATAGAATACAAGGGAAAGAAAAAGCCTTCTCTGTCTCTATCTTTCTGTCTCTTTGTCTCTGTCTCTCTGCCTGCCTGCTTGCCTGCCTCTCTCCTCTATCCCCCCCCCCGCCTCTCTCTGCCTCTATCTTTGCCTCTTTCTTTCTTGTTGCTTGTGTTGTCTTCTGTCACTATCAATTTTTGCTCTCTGCCATATGCCATTCTGCCTTGGAGCCAATTGATTATGGACTGACACCTCTACAAACAGTTAAATAAACCTTTCCTCCTTTATGTACAGTGTTGGGAATATGTCTCATCAATGAGAGAAAAGTAAGTTAGACTTATACCTTGCAAGTAATTGCACTATGTGATGCAAATGCTACCAATGAAAAATGTGGTAATTTCATGGTATAAATTACAGTAGATTGCACTCTACACTTTCAATATATGATTTTATTAGTAGTTTAATGAAATAAATACAAATATAAACAAAAAAAATGTTACATTTGTGTTCTTGCTCTCACTTGATCTTTTTCTTTCATGTGTGTTTAAACGCACATATACAACTTTTTTTCTCCTGAATCATTTGGACACAAGCTGTAGATTTTTTTAGCTTACCCATTAGGCATCTCGGTAAGCACCTTCTAAGTGAGAGAATATTCTATTCATGACCACAGTTCCACTATGATATTCAAGAAAATTAATATTAATTCAATATCATGTGTACATAGGACATATTTAAACCTTTTTAACTGCCTTTAGAGCTATTTTCATCTTGTACACTGTTCCAGGATCCACTCATGGCTCACTCATTGAAACTGGATATTGCCTCTGTGGGCCCATGTTTTGTTTTGCTAATAAAAAAATAAGAGGCTAACTAAATTGGCAGGCAACAAAAAATAGGTTACTTCTTAAAACCAAGATCAGCCACTAATGTAAAAGCAAGAGTACAGAGTATATCTTAGATCACAACCTCAAGTTCTAGCATGTGCTGAACAATCACGCTGATAATACCAAATTATTAAGCTTTCCAAAGTCATTTTGGTAAGTCAACACATCTTAATTATAACCATCAATGTAAAAGAACACAATTCACCAATTAAGAGAACTACATTGGCAGAGGGGATTAGGAAACAAAATCCAACAATAAGCGGTATACAAGAAACAAACTTAACACAGAAAGAAATTCATAGGCTGAAAGTCAAAGTATGGAAAATAATACTTTATGACCCAGGACCTCAGAAAAAAACAGGGGTAGCAATCCTGTTCACAAATGTCTGAACTTCAAACCAAGAATGATCAAACAAAATACAAAAAGAGCCACTACATATTGGTTACAGGAAAAGTTCAAGAGGAAGAGGTAACACTCATAAATATCTGTGCACCAAACACAGGAACACCCAAATGTGTAAAAAAATCTGAATGGACATGAAAAATCTTATATCCAATACCATAATCTTAACAGGAGACTTAAACATACCCTTATCCCAAAAACAGGTCAATCAGACAAAAAATTAGCAAAGAAGGAGCGTAACTGAACCAGAGCCTGGAACAAATGGACTTGGTGGACATATACAGAGTGTTCTACACAACCACAGCTGAATACACATTGTTTTCAGCTGCACATGGGTCATTTTCTAAAACAGATCACATACTAGTCATGCTTAAGTATATGCAAAAAAAACAGAACTTATCCCATGCATATTATCTGACCACAGTGCAATGAAACTATAATTAAATTAACAAAAGAAACCATAAAGATCCCATTAATACACGGAAATTAAACAACATCCTACTCAACAATCAATGGCTTACAGATGAAATTAATCAAGAAATTCAACAATATCTACAATTCAATGAAAATTCAACCAAGACTCATCCAAATTTATGGGAAGCGATTAAAGCAGTTCTCTGAGGGAAATTCATAGCTATGAATTCACACATTAGGAAAACAGAACAGGAACAATAAACACACTAATGTTGCACCTCCAAAATCTAGAAAAGGAAGAGCAAACCAAACCCAGAGCCCAAACACGGAAAAAAATCATAAAGATCAGAGCAGAAATTAATTCAATTGAGTCTTAAGAAAACAGTTCAAAGAATTCACAAATCAAAAGGCTGGTTCTTTGAAAGATTTTTTAAAATTCATAACCCCTAGCAAACCTCATTAAAAAGAGGAAAAAAAAATTCAAATACAAGCAATAAGGAATGAAAAGGGTGAAATCACCACAGACCCAGTGGAAATACAGAATATTATCAATAGCTACTCAAGAATATATATGCTCAAAAAATAGAAGACACAAACAAAATGGACAGATTCCTACAAAGGTACAAATTACCAAATTACTGAATCAAGAAGATGTAACAAATCTCAATAACCCAGTAACAACCAGTGAAATATGAAATGTAATAAAATGCCTACCGACAAAGAAAAGTCCAGTTCCTGATGGATTCAGAGCTAAACTGTACAAGAAATTCAAAGAAGATATAATTCCTACAAACCACAAACTCTTCAGTGAAATTGAAGAGGAAACAGTTCCCAAAATCATTCCTGGAGGCAAAACCAGGGAAAGGCAAAACTAAAAAAGAATACAGGCCAATCCCCTCAGGAATATAGATGCAAAAATCGTTAATAAAATCCTAACAAATAAAATACAGCAAATCATCAAGAAGATCACACACCATGACGAGTAGAATTTATCGCAGGGATGCAAGGATGGTTTAGTATTTGAAAATCTATAAATGTAATACATTATATCAATACAGCCTAACTAAAATCCACATGATCATCTCAACTGATGCAGAAAAGACTTCTGACAAAGCCCAACACTCACTCATGTTCAAAGTCCTACAGAAAATTGGAATAGGTGGACTCTACCTCAATCTGATAAAGGCCATCTATGACAACCCAACAACTAACATAATTCTAAATGGGGAAAAACTGAAATCTTTTACTCTCAAATCTGGCACAAGACAAGGATGTCCACTATCACCCCTCCTATTCAATATACTTCTGGAATCATTAGCTACAGCCATTAGACAACAGGGAGAAATAAAAGGAATAAGAATACGTAAAGAAGAAGTTAAATTATCATTATTTGCAGATAACACGGTACTTAACTTGGAAGACCCAAAAAACTCCACCAAGAAGCTACTAGAATTGATACACAAATTCAGTAGTATAGCAGGATACAAAGTCAATACTCAAAAGTCAATAGCATTTCTCTACACTGATAACAAACACCTGAGAAATTAGAGAAACAATACCATATACAATAACATCACAGAAAAAGAAATATATTAGAATACATCTAACTAAAGAAGATCTTTTCACAGAAAATTACAGTAATCTAAAAAAAAGAGATCATAGAGGATATGAGAAAATGGCAAGATATGCACTGCTTCTGGATAGGAAGAACCAACATCGTGAAGGTGGCCATACTCCCAAAATTGTTGCACAGATTCAATCCAATCCCTATCAAACTGCCACCAATATACCTCCCAGATATAGAGAAATCATTCCTAAAATTTATTTGGAAGCAGAAAAGACCTAGAATAGCAAAAGCAATCCTGGCCAACAAAGATAAGGCAGGAAGCATTACAATTTCTGACTTGAAATTATACTACGAAGCCACTGTGATAAAGTTAGCATGGTATTGGCAACACAATAGACATGAAGATCAATGGAATAGACTAGAAGATGCAGAGGCCTGGACAAACACACTCAACCACTTGATCTTCGACAAAGGGGCCAAACACACTTACTGGAAGAAAATTAGCCTCTAACAAATGGTGCTAGAAAAACTGGCTCTCCACATGCCGAAAACTAAAACTTGACCCAGATCTATCACCATGCACTAAAGTCAAAATGGATTAAAGACCTAAATATTAAAACAAACACTCAGTCTCCTAGAAGAGAAAGTAGGAGGAACTCTTGAAGACATAGGGGTAGACAAAGAGTTCATAAAAAAAATCAAATCACACAGGTAATACTTGAAAGAATTAACAACTGGAACCACCTCTTATTGAGAAGTTTTTGCATGTCAAAAGAAATTACCAACAAAGTGAAAAGACAAACCACAAATTTCAAAAAAATTCTAACTCATAAGCACTCAGACAAAGGTCTGCTCTCTAGAATTTATAAAGAGCAAAAAAACATTAGGGACCCTAAATTTAAAGATGCAATCCAAAAACGGGCATCCGAGATGAACATACACTTCTCAGAGGATAAAATTAAAGAAGCGAATAAATATATGGAAAAATGCTCCACATGACTAGCCATGTGTGAAATGCAAACTAAAACAACACTCAGATACCAACTCACCCCAGAAAGAATGGCCATCATAAAGAAATTAACCAACAATAAATGTTGGAGAAGCTAGGGGAAAAGGAATCCTTCTCCACTACTGCTAGAAATGTAGACTTTACAATCATTATGGAAATCAGCATGGAGACTCCTTAAAAAACTAGGACTGGAAAGCCCATTCAAACCAGCTATACCCCACTGGGAATTTTCCCAGAGGAACTATAAACATCATACCATAGGGATGTATGTATACCTATGTTTACAGCAGCACAATTTGTGATGGCCAAATCTTGGAAACAACCAAGATATCTGCCACCTGAGGAATGGATGAAAAAGATGTGCTATTTTTATACAATGGGGTATTACTCAGCTGTAAAGAATGATAAACTTGCAGCCTTTATATTTAAGTGGATGCCACTTGAAGGTATGCTTATAAGTAAAATAAAACAGACCCACATGTGCAAATATTGCATAGTCTCCCTAGTATAAGTACTTACAAGAACAATTACAAATAGAAAGGTATAACAAAATTAAAAGAAAAGCGAGAACTTGAGGATTGGACAATGAGGAGAAGGCAAGAAGAAAAGCTGGGAAACATGACAGGGACAAAGCCATTCGTGTACTCACACTACATGGATAAGGCAATGATCCTGAGAAACATCAGCAGATTTTTGAAACTAGAAGTTAATTGGTAGGATTCTCACCCTGACTAACTATACATACTGATACCTGTGAACCAAGCAACTACAATGAATTTAGCAATGTGTAATAGAAGGATCACACTTGGAATGCATGTCATTCTGGTACGTACTTCTTGTCATGACATACCAAGTATTACTATACTGTCTTTCAAAAAAGTTTTTTTTAAGGGTAATAAATGAAAAATAAGACACACAGAAACAAAAAAAAAAAAAAAAGAGTCACAGGACAGTCCTGCTAAAATACTGTTTATGGATAGATTTCTAAATTTCTATGTAAATATACGTAAATGTTCATTCCTATTTTTTTAAATTTTTTTTCTTCATATTCTGTAAGGACTTAGAGTTCAATATCTCAATACTTTATGGAAAATACCTGTTCCATGTTATGCCTACGATGTCTGATATTTAAGACAAATAGTGTGGATAGGTTGAAGGGTAATAATCAGCTTCTCTTCTGGAGGGTTAAGAACCTAAGTTTGCAGATCAAAAATTGGAGAAAAGGAAAGGCTGCTGGGTCAGCCAACATTTTGGCTTTCAAGGTCAGTGAAGACTGAGGACACAGAAGAACCTGTACTCTAACATCCTGTAACTCAGTTGTGCCCCAAATTTTCTGATCAAGGAGATATAGAACTACAGAAGAATAAGATCGATGATCTATAGTGTGCCTAAGGATAGTCACATGGAGAGAAAACATTCTGACACTGACAAGGGATCTACAAAGTGCGGTACAGGGTTATACAATAAACCCTGAGGGTTCCTGACTGACCTTATCTGAAACAAAAGTTACATTTCGTGTTATAAAGGTCTTATTTTATCTTAGTCTTAATTATCCAGCCGAAAAGTATAAAAACAAGGTATAAAAAAAGCCATATTAATATACTGCACTGTGAATGGCTTAAGTCAACAAATTCTGTGAATAATGCATTACTAATGTGGACTGCTGCACTGTGTTGGCTTGTTCTGCTGAATTCATGCACCTACAGGATTTATATGCCAACAGAATACCCATCTTTGACAGGACTAAACAAAAAAAGAGACTACAAAGGAAGAACCATTTTGTATTTGTATATACAGAATAGTTAGGATAGATATACAACTACTTTTGCTTAATTCAATGAGAAGATTTATACTAATAGTGTCTGGACAGGATATCCTATCTGCTTCTTATATTATAGATAACCACTAAGAAGATAACAATGCACAATGTATTAAAATAAAAATAAATAATAAATAAGAGTTCATCTAATATATTTTATATAGTTCTGCGTAACTATCACTTTAAGAGCTCTTTATTGTTCATCCAGGAGCCAAATGCAACTTCTCTTGCCTTTTGAATTACGTTCTTTGTTATTTCCTATAGGCTACATCTGGAAGTATTAAAATATTTCAAATTTGTTTAACTAGAAAACATTTGACTTGTAGTTTTCAAAGGTATGATTGCTAAGCATAAAATTCAAACAGGTTGGATTTTTTTTTTCTCTCAGTCCTTTAATTAGTCTAGTTTCTTACACACTTGGTCCTTTTTTTTTTCTTTCTAATGTGGAATAAGATGCTATTTAATTTTGCTAAAAATTACTAATATTTGCTAAAAATAACTAATATTTTTTATGTATATGCTTTACTCTTATATTTTCTTTGTGGTAAGTTTTGGACAATTTCATTTCTGTGTATCTTGGTATCATTTCTTTAAAATTTCTTGTGCAAAAAGTTCATTTCTCTTGGAAATGTGGTATTATAAGTTGAACTAAATTCAGAAATTTTAAGTATATATTGCCTGCTCCTTTCTACTTTGAGAATTCTAATTATATGAATGTAAAAAAAGAAAGGAGCAGTTAATGCTTACAATTTTTGTTTTTACTCTGATTTTTTCCTCTCTTGAATTTCTTACAATTTCTTATTTTTTTTAAACAAAATTTGTACATTTATATCTGGTAATCTGAAAAGCTAATTTGCATACAGCATCATGTAATGCAGCAACCACTGTTGGATTCCTATTACTTTGTTTAGTGAAATCTTGTACCATGAATCATGCTGTTCTCTTCTATCACTATTTTGTATTCTTTACAAATAATAATAAAAAGTACAAAAAAATTAAGAAGTACAAAATTTTAAAAAAATTTTAAAAAGTCATTTTGGCTTGACCCTTGGTTTAGAAACATAATGCAAAATGTTACTTTTTAATTTAGCAGCAAGTTAATAAGAACTCTGTATTCAAATTTACCTCTCTTGCAGCTGCTGGTCAGACAACTGCAGCTCTTCTTTTAAGCGCATGTATCTGTCTTCTCTCAGCAGCCTAGAGCCATCGTAGAGGCTGAGCTCTCGATCATGGATTAACCTAATGAGATAAAGAAAATATCAGGAAATTAATCAGGCTTGAACATTGATGTTATTAGAAGTAGAATTACACAGTCAACATTTAATCATGTCTATTATTGCTAGCAGTGTAGTCTAACAATTATGCCCGGTAAAACTTTCAAAATTTCAGGTTAGCTAATACTATGATACTTAAAATTTAGTTACTTTAGGGGAAAGTAAAAGGCATGCATACTAAATGAAGATAGAGAGGAAGTTGAAGAAACAACAGAGTGCTGAATGAGGGGCCCACGTTCACCATGAGTTATTTATAAATGAGAAAGCCAATTGACAAATACTCTTCTGCATCTAATGTAACTCTGTATGGAAATTACCAAAATATTTATACACTTGGAATTACAACATATGTAGTATCAAAACTCTTCATAATAAAATAAGTACACTGCTATTTCATATCTAACTTCGAGGAGGACCTAACCATTCACAGTCAAAGTGCTGCAAAAGTCAAAAATCTCCAATCACTAAGTCTTTCCATACCTAAGTTGGCACTATCCCACACAGCCTTTCCTGATGGTGCTGATGGAGGAGAGGCTATATAATGCCAAAGTTATGGGTACAGGCAGTGGAATCAATTAGACCTGGACACAGCCACAGCTCTGTATCTTACTTATTGAATGACTGGGGGAAGGGAGAACTAATTTATCTCTCTACACTTTTATCCTTGATGAAATTAAGACAATAATGCCAACTTAATGAGCTATTATAAAATTAAGTAGCTAACGTAAAACAGATGCTTAAGACAATTGTTCTGAATCTTGATTACACAATAATCAACGTTCAAACCTCAGCCTGGACCAATCACAAGAGACTTTCTAGAGATGGCATGCAAGCACAAATACTTTAAAATTCCTACCCTACAGAGTGATTCCAAGGTCAAAAATTTAAGAAGCACTAGTTTAGAACAATACCTAAAACAGTAAGAGGACTCACTTAATGGCAACTGCTGCTAGTACAACTATTCCACTGATTTAAATATGAAACAGACACCCCAGGAAAGGGAGCATTATTTTATTTCCTGTCTGCATTTGTCCATTTGGGAAAGAAAACTACAAATGTATGAAATATTCAGAAACATAAATTTGAGATTACTTTTGTGATTATTTTTAAATGGGCTCAAGTCTAATCAAAATCAACCCAATGTATTTAGAGCCTTAAGTCATACTCAGTATTTACCTCATGTCAAAGACAAAACTTTTGAATAGCTAGCTAAGGTTTAATCTACTTTCTGATCCTTCCTAGTAAGTCAGAATTTAAAATTAAATGTTCACAAGTAAAAAAAAACTAAGATAAAATGATAAAATGTCAACAATTAATTGCCTAAAATGACAGGATAAAAATACTGTCCACAAAAAATTACACATAAATCTTCTTTTAAAAGTTATTGCAAATTCAGAAATTTTAAATCTTTAAATATTTATTGCCTACTCCTTTCTACTTTGAGAATTCTAATTATATGAATATAAAAAAAGAAAGGAATAGTTAATGCTTACAATTTTTGTTTTTACTCTGATTTTTTTCCTGTCTTGAATTTCTTATAACTTCTTAGTTACTGTTTTTTTTTTTAAAAACAAAACTTTTATATTTATATCTGGTAATTTGAAAAACTAATTTGTACACAGCATCATGTAATATAGCAACCGTTGTTGGATTCCTATTACTTTGTTTAGTGAAATCT